>JAPYYV010001779.1:0-31633 GCA_030522625.1 Copidosoma aretas
CTAATTTTCACAGGGTCTGTTTTTTGGGATACTCTGACGGTTTTTCAATGTTCCTTAAAAAAAAAAAAATAGTCGGTTTTTTTGAGACACTCTAAATTGTATACCATGTATGCATTCAAATAAGACTGCATGTAACTCTGGTTTAAATTGTCTGAATAAAAATATAAATTAAATTACAGGATGAAATCATGACGGGTGAGCATTTTTTAAATAGATCTTATAAATACAGCACGAACCAAGTTATTTAAAAAAAAGCGTGTTTTATCTTACTGTTGTAGAACCCCTGGCTTATCGACACTGGAATTTTTTTGTAATGCTATGAAATCGAACGGCAAAGTGGTGACTAATTTAGCACGCAATACGTTTTAGAGTATCATAGTGATTAAAAAATTATAAAAATCAGTTTAGTGCAACGATCGTGCCACATTGGGATGCAATGTTGCAGTCTATTGCAAAAGTAAAACCACTAGTTCACAAAATGTTTTTAAAAAGCCTTTACTACCTTTACAGTTTAAAAAAATGACAATAAGCTATATTTAATTTATTTTACGAAATTCGTGATTTTAGTTTGATCTTCTACTTTACTGTGACAATATAATTAAAAAATTATGTAACACTAATAAAATTTACGTTATTTACATCAAGAGGCTATTTGTATTCAATTTATAGTCAAATTTTGGAATGTAAGTATCAAACATCGATTTTAACACATGAATTCCAAGACATTTCTCAAGATTTTTGGAAATAAGTTAATCTAGTATAGTCAAAGAAACTTTACTGTCACTTTTTTATAATTCACTCATTTTACGTGCACTCAAAAATTCACGCATAACATACAAATACTTACGCACACTGTATTATATAGTTCATTTGCACTGAAATTGTATTTTCATCAACAGTGGAGACTCCTGCCGAATTAATCGTTGTTAATATTGTCAATTGCATCATCTCCGTTCGTGCCCTTGCAGCACCTGTAACGACGATGATGCTGTTGCATTGGTTACAACGAACTATCTGAAGGCGGTGTGCTCTCGTTGTGGCTGCTGTGGCTTACATGACTGATAGAATGTTGGAGAGCAACTGGGGTAAGCCATTCCTTAGGCAAACAACGCTGGAGAAATGGCACACAGGAACTAAAATAAGCCAGTCGATTTACCCAACTAGGGATCTCTTGAGCACATAGTATCTATAAAAAAAAAGTTATTTGTTTTATTCTTTAATAACTCATGATAAATATTTTCAAGGTTTGTTCATTGAAAATATGTACCTGTGTGAATCTACTGCTAAAATGATTGCAATTTTTATTCATTAGATGATAACGATCTCCCCTAAATTCTTTTCCCAACTCTTCTATTATTCTAGAAATATCTTCTTCAGTAAAATCTGTGTATCCAATGTGGACAGATTGCCTGAAAAAGTTACCAGTAAAATAATGAAAAAATGAAGGCAAATTTTCAATTCAACTGTATTTTATGAGAGTGGTGTAATATTACGATTACCAACCGAAATCTAAACTGTTCTCCTAAATCTTCAGCACTTCTAGGTGAAATTTCAAATATTCCTGTTATGGGAAGCAAATGGCCTCCATATGCATATTCTAAAAAAAAATAATAAACATTGAAAAAGAGGATACATATGATCGAAAATTTTGTTTTGGATTTATCATTTTCTGTATCGAATACCTGTTCCATATATTTCAACACCTGAATGATATACTCCTAAGCCCATTGGAGTTGTGTATTCATTGATCCAATACTAATATAAAACATAAGATATTTAACTGACTTAATTAAGATAAAATACGTAGTAAAAGAATGTTGGATTTGAAAAAAAGATAAACTTACCATATCATACACATTAAGTGTGATTGGCTCACGAGCCATTTTAGGTATCAATACTTCGTTATCTTCAGAGAAACCAAGGCAGCTAGGAAATGACAAATTACAGCCAAGACCTGATGAGAACATCATAGAAATACTTGTACAGCAAAAAAGAAGTCACAATTCACTATCTACTGTTTCCAGAGCACCTACAAATTTTCTAATTATTCTGCAGTCACTCAATTCTACCCAAAACTAAGATCAATATCGTCAAATACAAAACTGATAAGACTTTGATTCTTTTTTAATTTTGAAAATCATAACACTAATATTTATCTTCAAAAATGTATATAGAAATTTAATTGATATATTTGTCAACTATCGCAAGATATCAAGCAGACCAGAAACAATTTATTCAAGCTTATAGAGGCAAGCAAATGAAGAAATCAAATAATGCAGAGTGTAAACATAAATGTAAAATCATTCAGAAAAAATCTTACCTGGAGCAACATTTGAAACTTATACATAATCTTCTTGTCACCACGTTTGACAAAATATAATAATCAATGAAAACAGCAGGGGCAGTAATTCTGAAGAGCTCATCTAGCAACTCTGAAGACTTTGTTCCTTGTGTTTGCAATGCACTTGATATCAGTAAATCTTATGATATAGCAAACAATAATGCCAGTTAGAGAACAATGCGCACAAATACAATGAATGCATTTTAGCAGCAAGTTGTGAAGAAAAAATTACTAGGAAGCAAAAAGAAACCAACAGAGATAAATGGAGAAGATAAGTAACGAGAAGATAAATAAAGAAAAAAAAGAAGTTACCTAGTATATGCTAAAAATAATCTAGAAACATTGCTCTTTTTTATATCCGAAGTCTTGGAGCACAAAGCATAGCAAAGAGAGCAGTGTGGCAGCAGGGGTCAGATAATTTCACAGCGCGGCACACCACTGCAGTGACGATTTCTGCTTTGCATACTTATTAAATGCTTGCATGTTTTAACATTGTCTTTGTCAAAAGTTGCACATGCATATACAAAATTCGTTCACATTTCAAGGCTTTTGTAAACTGCACGCATATGGAAAATAACACTATTCTCAAAAATGATAGATACACTGGCTTTTTCTAGTATTTAATTGATATGCAGTTTAGAAAATTTTGCAACAGAGGAGGCATTAAAGCACTTTCACGTCTTTCACTTCTTAAAGTACCCTATAAGTAAGTAAGTAGTACAATTTGGCAGGCAGGACAGGCAAGGCAGACCTGGCAGAGACAGACAACGCCTGCACAACAGCCTGCATGCAGCAGCCTCTCTCTTTTCGCACTTTTCGGAGTCACAATTTCTGTCTTCTGCCCCTTCTTTAAATCGATAGTTATATACATATATACTCACGTTCACGTACTTGGACTTTACGAAGTTACGAACGTTACGGTTACGAGCTACGATACTTACTTACGGTACAGGAGTCGGAGGATTAGTGAGGAGTGCAATGCATTGCAATTGCATATCAATAAAAATGCATATATCTCTATGTCAACAAATATTTACAGGAAACCCAAGCTGATATAGAATGAAAACGCGCAGCACAGGTGTAAAGGTGTTTTATATATTCGCGCTTCGCGGGCCCCTACTCCGCGCATTGCCCCATTGGCGGATTCTCGGTGGTGCGTGCGCGCGTGTTACCAAAGTTACCATTTTGCCGTACCCAAATGCCAATACAAAAAATGCAGCAATACAACTTTATTTTCATAAATGTTCATTAATATAAACGCATTGGATGCAAGTGCAAGTTTACAGTGACATGTTTTATTTTTCAATTCATCACAAAAGCGTACTTTAAAAAAACGGAGTGTCTAAGGTCTTAAAAAAAACCGTTTTGATTCAATGCATTTTATTAAAGTGAGGACTTTTTGTAAATAAAGTCTGATGTAAACATAATGATTAAAATGCCAAATTGGTTAAATAGAACGTCATTTTCACCAAAGAAAACTCCGACAAGAAAAGCTTCTGTGTCGTTAACCAGCAAGGATTTAAGCCTAAAAAGAATCGAAAAAGAACTTGGCCCTAACGTTGGAGAGATCAGAATTTGTCTTGGTGATCAGCAAGCTGTATTTGATGGAGGTCTTTGGGTACCTGGTAATAAACCTTCACTTTATTATATTATTACTACTAATATCATTACTGTCAAAATTTACTACTCTGATTAATTTTTACGGATTTAGAAACTGGAAAAGTAGGAGGAACGTTTAAGGAAAACGAAAAACTAAAAAAAGAAGTTCAAAAATTACAAGAAGAAAATAATTTGTTAAAAGTGAAGTTTGAGCTTTTATTGGACATGGTATTTCATTAATGTCTCAAATTTTTATAAAAATATATATTTTACATTGCTTTCTGCAAAATTTACAATTTCAAAATAAATAATTCTTTATACAAATGCAACAACGAACTTTTAGGTGACCCAAACCACTATGGAAGCTGATTCTTTGAAGGAAGAATATGAAAATCTCAAAAGCAAGGGTCACCTAGGTAGACGGCTTGCTGCATGAGGCAGTTATAACGGAACTTTCAATGCTTGCTAACATTCGAAAGTATTTATTCATACTGGATTGAATTCGATTAATCCAAAATAAAATTTAATACTTACAGTAACGTCAAAGTGTACACAAAATCAATAAAACAATTACTAAGTTTTATAAAATTTCAGTTTAAAAACTTCATAATACTTATTAAACAAGTGCACTGTGCAAACTGTGAAGTATCAGTTCACAATATTTGGACATGTTCTCTTTGTATGGCCTGTAACAGAAAACATATCAAGATTTTTTTTTTAATCAAACCCTCGAGCATACAATGAATAATTGTAATAACAGTAAATATTGCAACTAATTTAAATACCTTCAATTCCACAAATGCCGCATTTACGTTTGCTTCCACCAGCCGTAGGGGCTCGACTTTTTTTTGGCGCAGCACCACCTCGACCCCCTCCGCGACTCGACCCGCTTTGAGTCCAGCCACTATTACTGTTTCCACTACCACTGGCTCCACCAGCGGTATCTGCCCATTGGAAAAAGTTGCATGGGCTATTTACACCGCGTGGACAGCTATAGAATTGCCTCCCTTTATTTGGCCCTTCCTTTTGTACAGTTAACCTGTAATCATTGAAAAAATTGAGGAAGTTGCTCCTTAATATTTACAATAACGTTTAACGTACTTTCTCGCTAAATCTCCACAAACACACATGATTTCGTTTTCATCGTTCCAGCCACTTGTATTGTCATCCCATTGATCAGAACGATTGGAAAAATTTTGTGGATTATGCGTATTATTTTGAAAGTTTTGATTCCAGTTATTTGAGTTGGGTCGCTGATGACCAGCTGTGCTTGCAGGATTCGTAAAATTACGATTACTGTGTGCAGACTCATTTGTTGAAGTTTGTCCTGTAGAATTTGGGCACCATAGAAAGAATTCACAGCCCTCGCCTTGAGGTTTTGCACACTTATAAAATATTCTTCCTATTTTGAGGTGACAATTTTTTTTTTATTACTCATTCTGTGGTGCCATATAAAACGACGATACTAAATGTCAATGATTGAATTACCTTGATTCGGGCCTTCTTTTCTTACAGTAAGTTGTTTAGCCACTTGATGACAATTACACATGACTTCATCAGATTCTGGTTCACCGGTTCCATTAAAATTAGTATTAAAATTGTTATTACTACCACTTGCAGAACCCTGCGGGTTCCAGCTATTGGTCATCCGATTATTCGACGTACTACTCCAGCCACCAGAATGACTCTGCCCATTATTGCCAGAGGAACTGGCACCTGATCTCGGCAAGCTCGAAAAATCGTTATTCCAATTTTGTTGTCTAGATGTCGAGTTCTGGCTGTTTCTTTCTGACGTCAGCATTGATTTATTCTTAAGACTGTTATCGGCACTATGATTAGTTGAACGGTTGCTACTATTGCTACGACTACTTGGCTGGCTCGGTCTGTTGTTCGAGCTGGCACTCGAGGGACGAGAGTTGCTAGCAGAACGAGACGCATTGCTTTCGTAACCAGAGTCAGGCAAGTCCCGTGCCCGGCGGACTGTTTGCGGCCGGATGCCTAACAGATTACTGAACATCTCGTCGCAACCACCTACGCAGGAGGTGTACGACGTACCAAACACTGGAAAGACATTGCGCACCAGCTTTACCTTGATTTTTTTCAATATGTTGTTTGGGCACTGTAGCAATGATATTTAAATCATAAAATGGTTGCTCGGAGAAATATTATACATAAGGGCAGCCAACGCGAATCAGCCAAGTTGAATAAATTCGGATTACTTGCCTGGGTGCAGGTCTCGTCCAAGACCTCAACGTCTTCGACGCCATCAGGAAACCAGATAACATTCTTGCAGGTGGGGAAGGCCACGCAACCAATGTACTTGCCGTTGTCCTGCCTTTTTGATTTGATTACCATGTTTGAATCGCATTTAGGACATTTGAGAACTGGCACGGCCTGTGCGGGATCGGCAATCTCGGGCTGCTCAAAGTGCTCAGGCTGCTCGTCTAAATATTCTGCAAGCGCTTCGTCAATCATGTTGGCTTTGACCATGGCCTCACGAAACACCTCTCGATATTTGTCAATCGTCTGCTGCCGCACCTCATCAGGTTGCTTGCGTCCTTCGCAAATCCTGCAGTAGTGTAAAAATTGCAACATGTAAAATAATACTTATGATCTAAAGGAATAACTTTATTTAGTAAAACACTAACAGTACGAGGTCGCTCTCAAGTTCAGCACGGAGGTGGGGCTTGGACATCTGGAAGCCCATTCTATCGTAACCCATGACAAGGCCGATGCCAAGTTTACCCGGTATGAGATACTTTGTATCCTTGAGGCCGACATAGTGTCGCGACTTGATGGTTTCGATGTGTTCGGCGTGGGTCGCATCTGTCCCAATGCCATGTTTGTCCATTAGAGCAATGAGGTCAGCCTCGGTAAGCAGCTGGGGAGGTGACGTTGTCTCTTCAAGCATTACGATAGAGGTTGGCATAAAAGTCTGGCCAACTTCGTAAATGTGTATTTCCTTAGAATTCCACTTCTCATATATATAAACCTCAAGATAGTTTTTCGCGATTATTTGCAGGCCGTTTGTAAGAAACTTCTCACCGGCAATGTCAATTTCCACGATCGTCTCGAAACCTTCGGCGTTTTTCGATAGACATGCCAAAAAATGGCGCACCACAAATTCGTAGACTCGACCCTCGTCACCTGCAACTCAGTAGACAGGATTTATTATTTATATTTTAATTAGCTGAGCAGATAGACTACCACTGTTGCTATCATTGAAAAGAAATAAGCGGTGATTTTAGTACCTTGTAACGTGTTGGTGAACTTGGTCGGATGAATGGGAGGGTGAGCCTGATCGCTCTTTTTTCCCTGCCTTGGCGTTATACCTTCTTCGAGTAGCCGCTGAGCAAACGCGCCCCAGGCAACATTGTCTGGTGTCTGAAGATTAACTAGTGACACCAAGTTCATTTCTTTCGGAAATATGTTGGTCTCAGTACGAGGGTAGCTTATGAATCCCTGTGTGTACAATCTCTCGGCAATTTGCATCGTCGCCTTTGCGGTAAGTCTAAGCTTTCGGGAACCCTGTTTTTCCAATTCCTGATATGTCAATCGAAAAATTATTTAATACATGTATCTTCTAAATGTCTGTTCGCTAGAATAAAAATTTTCTCAACTTACTATTGTATCAAGCGGCAATGGTCTCCACTTGCTTTTAGGCTTACTTGTGACTTTCTCCACAGTGGCTCGTGGATTCTCTTGGCAAATGTCTAAAAAAACCTCACAAGGTAACTTTTCAAATAACCTGTTGCGAGCCCATCTATGTTCGAAATAATATTGCAATCATTAGTTTATGTCTATATATATTTTATAAATGAGGTAAAAATCATGAAATATGATCTGGTAAATAATGGTAATTACTATGATTGAGTTATAATTATGAATTATGTAATACCTGAATTCTACCTCGAGATCATTTTGAGTGTGAGTCACTTTTAATTTCCAATAAGGCTCAGGCTGGAATTTTTCAATAGCCAAAAATCTTTCAACAACAAATCCCAACGTGGGAAACTGGCATGGGCCATAACTTATAAGCATAGCAGCCAAATTCCTGGGAAAAGCTTTTTGCAGTCTTAATGTTTGAAATCTTGTGAAAGCAGCTCCTAATTATTTTTTAAAAATCAAATAATTATGTCTCGAAATTAAATGAAATCACAGTAGTAAGGAAGGTATTTTCAATCACCTATCCTTAAATCTAGTTCACTTCTTACGTCAACGGCATCACTTAAATTTTTATTTGGTTCTTCTAAATTTTGAAGGGCTCTTTCAATGGAAATTTGGGTAATTTCAGAAAACTTAGCTCTGTAAATTAATAAATCATTATAAATTCCTGATACTCAAGGAAATGTAAATATACAATACTGTAAAAGGTCTACCTGTAAACTCTTATGTTTGGTTTGACAGCTTGGCAAACTCCTATTATTTCAAATCCTATGTTTTCACCTTCTCTATCACAATCAGTCCATATAATCAAAGCTTGACAGGATTTAATCTCTTTTTCTAAAGTCTTTTTAATTTTTTCATAGGATTCATCCTTGCAAAATTTAATAACAGGTGCGTCAAAAAGACTTAGAGGTGGGCAGCCATACCATTTTCTGTAGTTTCCACCAAATTCGTTAGTAAGCAAGTGCCCAGAAACAGAAGTCATAACCATCTGACAGTTTTGATTCCAGACACAAGCTTTAAATTCATAAATCTTGTTGTATTTCGATAAACCCTCTCTCTACGAGTCAACGAGAAAAAAATTTAGTTTTTACACAGAAATGAAAAACTAAAGGCACTTAGTTAAACATAATTATACTCTTACCCTTTGTGAACTACCTCGTGACAAGTGTCCTGCAATATTTTTGGCAGCATCATTTTTCTCAGCAACATTCAAAACTTTCATTGTCTCACTTGGGTTTGTGAACAAATTTATTGCTGTATTTAAATATTGACGTATCACGCTAGTAAAGAGTACATTTTCCTTTGGGCATATTAACCGATTGATGTTTACTGACAAAGTCAGCATAACTATCGATAAAGTATCGGCTGCAGTGAACACATGCGTGTGTACTTTTTATGCGTAAAGCAAAGATTTAAAAAATTTATAAGATGTATGTACATACATATGTACAATTTACAATATTTTTTGCAATTCTCGAAGTCTCGGGGTGCACTGTGTGTATCTCGTATGTACTACTGTAAACTGTAACGATACAGGTTATGTTAATATTAATGTCAGACAAACCAAGTGCACACAATAACACGCACATTAGAACTGTAATAAAACAAAAAATACTAAACAAGTTATAAATATTTAATTTATTTAAAATTACATAATCATACATTGGTAAATCAAGTGGTGTTGATTAGTACTTATTTACTCATGACAAAAACGAAAGTCCACAGAAGGAAAGAATAGAAATCAAATTTATTTCGCGCGAAATAGCACACAATTGACAATCCGGGGGGCGGGGACCGGGCTGCGTAAGGGTCCGAAACAGAACTAAATTAATAAAATCTACACCAAAATTGCGGTGAATGGGGAGATGGTCGTACAAAAAGGCGGTCTGCGCAAGTAAATAATGATGATCAATAATTTTTGATCAGATAATGAGATTTCGTACTTGTTTGTTCTCAGTGTTTTTGAAAGAAATATATGTTCAGCTTCATAAAATTAACGTAACATTATTTGTATTGTGTGTGTAATCTTGTCTGTAACCTTATCTCATCCCTATTATACTTTTTATAATAGTAATAAATCGATAAATTAATAAAACGCATGTATTTATCTGGTATTCGGCCCGTCTTCGGGCAGAATTCGGTTGCCGAACATTCGGTTACCGACTTCGGCCTGAAGGCGCGCCTGTGCTCATGCCAAAGGTACCGTAAGCGGTACCGAAGGTGGGCCTTAGATGACATCTTCGGTACCGAAGACGGCCCCGAAGGGTTGCCGCGAAGACAGTTTTTCCAGGTTTTTCTGATCGGGTCCGTGTGTCGTCAGCCTAAGACACCGTGAGAGTGAGAGAGAAACGTGTACGGAAAAGACCTCTCTCTCACTCTCATGGCTCAAATAGTAGGTTCCGTATCCGGATTCCGGACTCAGTCCGTGGCCCGTGCACCATCCGACTGCATGCGCGTTTCGAAATGTCGTCATGTCGACCTTCTGCAGTCTGCTGTACTCTGGCCAATGATCGGCCGCGGGTCACTCAATACTAACCCTCCTTTACAAAAAATACACGGTTGCTGTATATCTATATTGGTTTTTCGGGCGACCCGCGGTCCGTACCGTCCGCGGTTGATGGTCTCGCGAACAAATCTGGGGTGGTATGCAATGATACCATCCCTGATGATACCCCTCCAACCCCAAGTCCCCACTCCCCATCAGGGGCCTAATTCACAAAAAGTGTGAGCAACGTGATGAATTTAGTATATAATGTATTTTCATATGAACACCGCATACATATATAGGTATACATTCAACATAGTCAGCAAAGCTGCTGAGTGTGCTAACATTTTTTGAATTAGGCTCCAGGGGCATTTTTTACCTGCTGCAATTAATTCCTTGAGATAATACATGCAATTAATTTAATAATGAGCGAAATAACTTTGTCTTTAGTGCGCACTTTTGGAGTTTGGAGAATTTGGAGAGGCTCTGGCCAGACCCGGGTCGTCCGAAACTTTGCGAGCTTTTAATTTCGATGAATATTTATTTTTACCTCGAATGGCTCACTACAAATTAAAATTAAAGTTTTAACCCGAATGCATGCATACGCGCATACGCATTGATTCATCATACGATTGATCTGCAAGTGCAAGAATCAAGGGAGGTATACGTATATTTTATATTAGTCGGCTTTTGCTGACAAGTGTCAGAGCTCTGTTTGTCCATACAAACCGATCCAACGTCATTCTGAGCTTAGTGAACAATAGAGTGCGTCAATGACATAAACAAATATGTCGGTTATTTCTCGACGGCAATATAAGTTAAAACCGAAATTATGTGCATCGGATTTGAATGAACAAACAAACAACGAACGAGCCGTCTGAAATAAAAAAAAGTAGGGGTAAAGAAGTTAGTCGCCGAAGTCGAAGTAGTGTAAACTACTTACCCAATAGATGAACAGTTAAGGAAATTTTCGTATTGTATTGAAATATCTATGAACTTATAATATTTAAGAACAAAAGGATTTTTTACTTCAATACAAGAATATGTTAGGAATCATAATCAAGTATAACAAGTAAGACATTATGTCTGATAAAAAAAACAAAAAATTAAAAAGTTGAAAAATAGCTGTAGGCCCAGTAGTTGAACGGTTTAAATCATATGGACAAGAGGTAATAAAACTATCTTTTTGTACATAAAATATAGAATTAATCAATGTTAAGAATACATTCCTTGCAATGCAGTGGAAAAGTATGTTGATACCTACTTAAAATTTTCAATACGAATACATTTTCGGAAAAATCGTTCATCTACTGGTCATCTATTAGGTGGTTGACCCCTATACGAACAGGCTCTGGATGCGTTTTTTTAGTCAGTCTACAGTCGGTCCATTTACACACGAGTACACCCTAATCTATGTAATACATCTATCTGGGATAAATGTAAAAAAATGACATGAAAACTGGCCGACCGACTCACCGACCGACCGACAAAAGAAGTTGTAGGCATATAATCTCAATCCCAGAAGTTATAGGTATATAATTCAAAAACAAAGTGCATTATGTGCATCACCTTTGCTCAGTCTCTTTCTCTCTCTCACTTACAAATAGAAATACAAAAACAAGTTTTCAAATAGTTTATCTTGCGGAAAAGTACTTGAATTTTGAACAACTATACGATTTGATGAAAATTTTTGGGTGGTAAAAATTGTTGATTTACTGTTTCTCGACAATAAAAACATACGTGTAAGAGTTCTTTACTTTTTTGCAAAAAAAAGGGCTCTGATAAAAAATTGGCATTTGCTGGATTGAAAAATCGAAGCGCTTGGAACTCGAAGATAGGATCTTGAAAAAACCTGTGAAGTATATCAATGCTTACTTTTTTGAGATTTATTTATTTTACTATTTTTACCTGCGTGGTGTACTTTGAATATTAATTCGACAAGTTTTCACTAGTAACTTTTATGAATGTTTTCTTGTCACAAAATATGCAGTCTTTTGTATTTGTGATTTTAAAATAATATAACAGCACTACCTACTTATTATGACATTAATTGATTTTTTCTTTTGCGTAAAATTTGTATAGCTCATCATTCTGATCATATGTCAGGGTAAGCATCAAGTACAAGAAATTGTTATTTATTTATTTTGTCTGTAAAAATGAGAATGATGAATACAACATTACAAAACATGAGAAAGATGTAATAAAATTACACAAGTAGGTTCTGCAATTATTTTTATTCTTCATTGTTATTCATCCCATTTGTATATTTTCACTTTTATCATTTGATTGCTTATAAAAAAGATAATTGAAACTTGATTACTTAGAATAAATTATGCAATTATGAATAAATAACAAATACTTTGCAATTCATGAATGAAAAATTTCAGCTAATCTTATGAATGTTCATTAATACTTTTACAGTTGCACGATCATAGAATTCATGCCAAAATCAAAGTTTTTTTGGCTTTCCGTGTATTTCAACACGTATGCGTATGCTTTCAAATTATTTCTGGTATCAGTAGTAAAAATAAAATTGTCACAAGTTCATAATGACTTAAACATTTTTTTCTATTCACTTTCTTTCCGAATTTCTTTATTCATGTTTTAACATCAGAATTGTACGATCAACGATTTCGATAGATAAAGAATTGTATATTTGTACTAAGGTACTCGAAGGTACTCCTATCATACCAACAAACACAAGTATTACTAATACATTCCCTGAACATTTAATTATTCCATGTATGTGATAGTTAACAAATACATATGTTACAACTAAGAGAATAATAACAGAACAGTATCATAATCATGGTCAGAAATAAATTAACACTAACGATGATATATCTAATTTCGGTATTCACAAAAATATGAAAAACTCGCACCCATGCACCATCAAAACAATGAGTCTCCAACAATTATCTGTTATCGCATACATCCTGTAAATTTTTTTATCTCCTGGCTTAGCCACATTTTAATGAACATCTACACCTACAACAGTTTCTATGCGATATAAAAGATTACGCGAGAAAAAATTTTTAACTCGTTTCCCTCGCAGCCTTAAATAATAGTATATTACTACCCAAGGCCAGAAAAGTAAAGAAAGTCTCAGATCGTCAGAGTATTGTCGTCCGAGGCGAAGCCGAGGATGATAAACGGACGATCTGAGGCTTTTTTACTTATGGTCGTGGTCAATATATGATTTCTTATGCCCCAGCGGCCGTGAAGTGAATATTGCCGTCCGCGCAGCGGACGGGAAAGTTCACTTCTGCTGCCGATGGCATGAACAAATCTTAAGCTTATATTTTTTTAATCAATTAATGATTACGGCCAAAAATTAAAATTTTTTCGAAATACGGATATCACAAGCTAAAAAAAATGTATTTTAATACTCCAGTCTTTTTCATGAGATACAATATATATATATATGTATACATGAATACATATATATTATATGTATAGGTATGCATGTATATACTTGTGTGTGCAAAGCATTTCAAGCTTTACCACGGAAAAAATTAGACAACTTTTAGAGTCAAATAATGAGAAATTTTCGAAATTCATAACAAATCAGTCGAATTAATTATTAAATTTGACTCATTACTATACACATTCAAGCGAATTGATTCCTAATTATTTTCTTTTTAAATGATCTTGACTACGCATATTATTATTTTCTAAGCACGCAACTGTTAGATTAGGTTGTTTTTCAATTGACATTCGTATATTTATGCACATTTTGCTATCTTATTTTTTTTCTTTATTTTTCGTACTTTTTATTCAAAATTTCATTAAAAAAGCCGAAAAAATTATTCGCATGTATAGTATATATATACGATTTTATAAATCAGCGCTTTTTATTTATTTAGTTTGTTCATTTATACGTCTTTAACCATGTATATCTTTTTAGCTGTACACAAAAAACAATTTATAAATTTTCTCGCGGTACTTTTAAGTGTTTTCTGCAAAGCGTGTTTGAAGATGTAACATTTGAAATTCTCAAAAGCTTCAGAGTGTTTCTTATTTTTCGAATTAATTTAACTGCATTTCGCAGTGTACAGTCACTTATCAAAATTTAAAGAGGACAGCTTTATAGGCACTTTTAGGACAAAAAGCCAAATGAAAACTTTTGATTTTCTTCAAAAAAATCAAATATTATTTTTCTTCATTTTTATGATAAAGATTGAAAATGAATAGATGAACATTAGATTGTTCTCGTGTTTTTTAAAATGATTTGTGTATGAATAATTTTTACTTAAAATAAAAGTGCCATTTAACGGCCAGAGCACGCATTTAGAATGTCAAAATTATTTATACAAAGCTAGATCTGCACAACGGACTAATAGAACCGTCAAGTAATTGAATTTGGTGCTGAAATATTTGCGTTTGAAAATATAAAATTCGACGGATTTACTTAGTATCTTTATTATCCACTATAGTTTCATGAGATACGTTTGGTTATAAACAATAATAATTGTCAATCGTTTATTGCTGTATATATTGAATTATTCTACGTTAAGTATTCACATGAGACTGCATTATAGAGTATTTCCAAGATAAAATAATTATCCAAATTTCCTTATATTTTTCTTACGTCTTCAAAAACATGCGTAGAATATGCTGAAAACAATGTGATGTATTGTATGCTTGAAAGATTTTACGTTTGGTTGATTGATGAATTGAGTGGTCAGGTATGCGGAAACTTGGTAATAAAAAATATCAAATTCCTATCAAGATTTTTTTTTTGTCAAAAAAATTCCCGTATTTTTACAAATGAATCGACGTTTTAAAATTGTCTACTCCTGGTGCACATCCAACCAATTCGTTTCATTCATGTTTAAGAATTTGCATCACATGACATTATTGGAACTGGGAAGACCCTCAAGTATTTCAATCTTAAAACAGTATATGTTATGGCTTATTGTACATTATAAAACTTTTTCCTCGAAATTAATTTTTAATGTGTTTTTTGTTGCTTGAAAATTATCATCATGCCGTAGTTTAATATATATATATATATATATATATATATATATATATATCAGATTCTGTTTTGTAAACATTGGAATGTTTGTCGATCATTTTAAAGATACATTTCATGTAAAATTTTTTATATCGAGCACTTTAGCTGTTTGAATTCTATTGTAAAATAAAAATTAGTTGCTCTACTAGCAATGGGGTAATCCCAATGTGTATCGAGGAGAGTGCACATGTAGAGAGATGTAAGAGTAATAGCTCTATGAGTGCATGTGACGAAAGCATTGTTAGTTTTTCGTTGATCGCGCAAAAGTATAAGTACTGTTCACGTAAACCTCCGAAATTCAGTGACCTTTAAAATACGTATAGTCACGAAAGCTGAAAATTTAAATTATAGATAATAATTTAAATACAACAAGCGCGCAAGAGCAATAAGTATATTTTGGCGGTATCGATAAGTTAAGAAAGTTATGTAAGGCTCGAAACGCGGATTTCGAGTACAAACCTCAGTGTTAAAAAAATAGATATTAGTGATTCGCTTACGTATTACATATACTCGCATATCAATGAAGGGCACCCCGAATATCAACGAGCAGTGTCATGATTGTGTCGGCATATGTAAGTGAAAAAAAAAAAACGTCGACTTTAGGTGATGGAAAAAAAAATGTTGATCGACTACTTGAATGAGAACAAAAAAATCGATTTATTATTCATCCTTTCGTGAATTCCGTTATCTTATAATACATCATATATATGTACATATACACAAAACAAAACAAGAAGTTCGTTAATCGTATGTATAAAAAGTGATCTTCGGCTACAAATAATCAGCTATATAGGTAGGTATACATATTTATACGTACTCGTCGTCGCAAAAAGAAGTTGACGACAAATACTTGACTCCTGCCGCGCCATACACCACAATTACCATACTCGTACATAATTATTTATCAAACAAAAGACTAGGTGAGCGCGCCCACTTGCATGAATTACCTTAGCTCACGAATGCCCAAATCACGTTCGGCTCCACATCTGTACATCATATAACTATTAAAAAAAAATTTCATCCTGTTTTTTGCTTTTTGCCATCGTTATATTGATAATATATCGAGAGCCATCAGCGCGAGAGCTGCAGCAGAGGGGAAACATATTGTTACTAGAGAGCTGCGTCAGACTCACTGTATCGGCCATCAAGCGGGAGGAAGAAGAATGTCGGGTCTGCTGCTGCTGGTGGTGGTGCCGTCGAGGGTGGCCGACGATCGTCCCGGCGTCTCGATCAAAAGAAGCCGAGCTTACTCCTGAGGAATCTTTTGATGGGGCCGTAGCACTGCTCGCGCAAGGCGACCATCTGGGGCGTCTTGCGCAGGCCCTCGAAGAACTTCGAGTCTGATTCGAAGACGAGGACGGTGACGACGAGGAGCACGGTTACGCTGAGCATGAGCGCGGGCACGAGGAGCCGGACGAGCTGAGCCCGGCAGCCGCGCAGCCGGTGCGAGTACTGCGCGGAGCTGCCGCCAGAGGCCGTGGCCGCTGCCGCCGCGGCCGAGACTATGTGGGCCTGGCGTGGGGTTAGGTGGCGCCCGCCGGTCATGCCGGCCGGCGAGGTGATGCCGCTGCTCGGGGACGTCGAGCTCTGCTGGACATTGCAGATCTTGGAGTTCTGGAGGCGCTGAATCTTCGGGGCTGGGACTATCGAGCGGCTGCTGCCGTGGGGCCCTGCCTTCGCGCTGAGGCTGCCGGTCTCTAGCAGCTGGCTCTCCGAGGACGAGTGCTCGAACGAGTCACGGAAGTAGTAATCGCTGCCGTCAAAGTCGTGCTGCTGATGGCAGACTGTGAACAGAGGCAGGTTTTGTTGGTTCACCCTTAGATAATTACGTATAGTAGATAGTTCTAAAGTAATGTAAGTATACTTGATTGGAGGCTCGGTCGTAAGTCGTAAATGATCGCCTCGTTTGTATTGTTATTATTAACAGGTTTATCTCATATTCCACTCTCACGTCTTCGATCGATCCGCTCGATCGTTAATACATACACACTTGTGGCTTTTAATTGTTAGAG
This sequence comes from Copidosoma aretas, assembly GCA_030522625.1. Lineage (NCBI taxonomy): Eukaryota > Metazoa > Arthropoda > Insecta > Hymenoptera > Encyrtidae > Copidosoma > Copidosoma aretas. The sequence goes on from JAPYYV010001779.1 coordinate 17,127, forward strand.
ACCATCTAAATAATGGCCCACAAAGTAATTAATACCTTTAACATGCTACAAATACAATCGTGTACAACACTTTTGCACGCGTATATACCGTACTATTAAGAGATTTCCTTACTGGTCTAAAACGAAATTTCGGATTTTCACCGGTCGTAAAGTTATAGTTTTTATGTCCCATTTGGAGGTTCATTTTATTCACAGTTTTCTTATTTTTGCGGTTGTAAAGTATTGCGGCAAAAAAAGGAGAAAAAAATTACATTAAATTCATGCACACAATTCCAAAACTAGACGTACATATGTATATCTCTATAGGTGTATACAATGCATAAGTATGATAATAATTGTTGGATGAAAAAAGTCGCAATGCAAAATAATTTCAAGAAAAATGATAAATAGTAATTCTAACTAGTAAATTTCAGAATAACACTGCACATAAGTACATGAATATCTGTAAACAATCATATTTCTTGGTACACATATATATTTATGATTCACAATAGAAATAATGAGCTCATTGAAAAATTAAGTATTTGATTCATAGTGCGTTGAAAGTATGAAAAATCGAAGAGAATGAAACATGGGAATAATTAAATGCAGTATCATAATAACCAGATAATGACACCTAATTGTGACAATAACGTGAGATGAATAGAAGAGCAATGATGAGGTGAAAGCAAGAATACTTAACAACAATTAACTACGCAAGACAACAAGTAAGTGTATTGTATAGAATAGCATGAAGTAGGTACATACATACATACTTACAAAAAAATTAAAGGACAGTCATATTAGGGTTGAGGAGATTGTTCATTGCTGTTGAGCAATAAGATGGATGTAATGTATATGTTTACACTATAGAGCACCATCCGTATAACCCAGACTGTTACGTGTTTCGAAACGGGACCGAATGAAACTTGCTCAGCTGTAATTTGATCGGTCATTATTATTTCCAACGTGGAAAAAAATAACGAACTATCCACCAGCAGTAGCAGTATATATACAGAACATAATTTGCAAATATAAATTGACGATCGAGAGTATCGTGATGTTACAATAAATAGTTGAGGGGTTGTGGTCTGTTGGTTGGTTGGGCGGCTGAGTGTCTGCATGATGTGTAAGCCGTGTCCGCGTCGACTCACCTGCTGCATCGACGGCGTCTTCGCCCGGTTGGCTAGCGTCGCAGGCTGGCTCTGTGGGCCTAAGGTCGCCGTTGGGCACGATCGGCTTCGTCGTCATCGTCGTCGTCGTCGTCGTCGTCGTCGTCGTTGGGATGGTCGCTGCAGTCGGCGCTGGTACTGCAGATGCCGGCCGGACCTTGGCCGGGGCTACCGAGCGCTTGACTATCAGGGCGGTCGACCTCACGACCTTCGGGCTCTTTTCGAGGGCATGGATTTTCTGGCGCACGACGTTATCGATATCCTGGCCGGATAGCTCCTCAGAGCCTATCACGATTCTCTGACTATAGAGGGCTTGCGGGCGCGTCTGTGTGGTGCTCTTTGGGTACTTTTTCAACAGCTTTTTCGCTTGATGGTTCGATGGGACTAGCGTGTCGACGGTATTGCTCATTGTGGCGTTAGTAGAAGTTGTGGTTTCATTTGTGGTGTCGGTGGAATTGGTTGTGGTAGTGATGGTAGTAGAGGTACTTGTGGTGGTGGTGGTAGTGGTGGTGTTACAGGTAGTTGTGGTAGTGGTGGCACTCGCATGCGTATTCGTTTCGTCTAACGCTAAAAAACAGAAAGAAAACAGACGGGGAGAGCCCAAAATCAGAGACAGCAAGCCAAGGAAACCGTAAATGATTAAGAGAGAGAGAGAGAGAGAGAGAGGAAGATAAAAAAAGAGATAATAAAAGCTACGCGACCTAAATTTTTCACATTCCATCCATTTTTAGCTTACTCGCCGGATGACTGAATTCGCCATCTCGCTCACGGTACTCGTATACGTTCATGTTGTTATGTACTTTAGGTATTTTGTGCAGCGCATAGCTCATCGGTATATAGCTAGTGAATATTAGTTGTAAATTCAGATACATACCGTTTAACTCTCGTACCGTGAGCTCGTACCGATTCAGGCCTCTTACGCGGCATTAACGGAAGCTCAATTTGTTGTTGAAAATCATTACTCTTTAAATTTGAATCGGTAAAATATCTTCTGCTCATCACAATACCTTATTTCGAGTCAATACATATGGACTAATTCAACTGATTCAACTTTAGAGAGTGTATAATGTAATTTTGCATATTTTCGAACAAATTTTGCCTCCATTACTGTATAAACAAAGCCAATATCCATGCAGTTTTTGGTGACTGTTTCCAGTGATGATCAACATTATTTTATCAAACATGCAAACAACTGCCGTGTGTATGTATTATTTATCTGATTTTTTTTTTTATTATTTCACTTTCAAATCACGATAATAATACCTTATGGTTCGATCAGAATATTTACAAAAATAACATTTGTTCAACATTTCTATTTGTATAGTCGACCTAAAACTCGATGGAAAGCGGCCGTATCCTGTAGAGTTCTTGCGCAGTGCTTTTCTATAAAATTTTCTATAATTCTTAAAAACTTGAAAATAGTCATAAAAAAAAAAGTCGTACGTGGCAGAGCACTTTCTATCGCGAAATCGATCTTACAAATGATAAATGATTTATTAATGAGAATCGGCAATTGAAATTAATGACGGCGCAGAGAAAAAAAAAGAAGATTCCGAAAATAACAAAGAACCACGAAAACTTTGTACGAGAGTATAGAAGCGAAGAAAAAAGGTGATTGACTCTTGCCGTCACCCGTCAGCTCGACAACTTTAACGAACAAACGATCGATCGATGGATGTACGTTTAACGATACGCGCGTAAAAGTACAATACAATAATTGTAAAAAGAAGAAAAAAGTTCAAGTACGTTGTGCATACTTAGCTTCGGGCACTTACCGTTGTTTCTTCGGGCGTGTATCTCCTGGTCCTCGGAAACGGTTTCGAGCAGTGGCAGCGTGTTGTCGGGGCAGTAGGGCGAGCTGAGAGGCATCCCGCTGCCGATGTCCGACATGCCCGCACCGTCCAGTCCGGCACTGTGGCAGCTTCTCGGTAGACTCGAGTACCCTGATGCGTGAGAATAAGTCAGTCCACCGAATTCGAGCCACATCAACATCAAGTTCATTATTACCCATTACATAATTATCATGTATATACATATATATGTATGTGCTAGTGTGCTACTAGTTGATAAACACATACATAAACATACATAGACGTGCAACATTGCGGCTTACGCGAGCTGCAGCTACGGCTGATTGTTTTTGTTGTTTTATATATTTAGGGTGTCTGGGGATTTGTCTGTTAAATGAGTGATGCCAGCCAGACTGGCCTAAACGTGGAGAGTACAATTTTCGGATAAGTATTTTTAATAAGTATCTATCTGGACTTGGGGAGGGAGGTGGAGGGATTAAATCGTGCACATTACGTAACTGACGACAACTATTGGAGTACTTGATAAATATACGAATAATGTACACAGATTAAAAATGTGAAAAAAAAATATGTATATATGTATATATATATATATTATATGTACAACAGTGTCACACACGCATGCTATATCGATGTTACGTGATGGGTAAATGTATCACTATTACGTTTTGCATCATTACTTGTTTTGAAAAAATATGTGGTGCACATGGAAACTGTGACAAAAAAAACATGTGCACCGATTCATCTCTTGATCAGAGATGAAAAGTTCGAATGAACGCTCAAAAAAAAAAAACCGCTCCAAAACTATGATAACTCGGTCTAAAATTATCAGCTATTTAGTTGGATATAAATTATAGCTGTAATTACAGCTATAATAATGTATTTTATAGCTATAAATACGTGTCAGAAATAGCTATGAAAAACAGATGTTAATAGCTATAATTTTAGGTAAAAAAAATCAGTAAATTTTTTTTAATGTTATTTCCATTACGTATTAAGCGTTCGCAGATTGGAAATAACATTAAAAATTAATCATTGATTTTTTTTTTTTTTTACCTAAAATTATAGCTATTATTTTATATATAAATACAGCTATTAACACCTGTTTTTTATAGCTATAAAATATATGATTATAGCTGTAATTACAGCTATAATTTATAGCTGATTAAATAGCTGATAATTTTAGACCGACATTAATGCACTTGAAAAATGAGCGATTCTGCAATAAATCCATTCAAAAGTTCAAAAGTGGAATAATTTCGAAATTCCGCGACATTTAAACAGTAGATAAAAAATATCATGTACACGGTGAAATCGTAAATGTGGTGCGCGATTCGCGGGGGTATGAATGCCGTAAACTGCGTCACACGTGCGTATGTATGTATAATTATGCATGCATACGCATGGGATGTGGCTATAATACCATATAAATATGACAATGTCGGGGGACAGGCTGAAATGTCGATGTATAATATTGGGGCGAACGGCACAATTTTTTTGGCCTCTGGAATATTTCTGTACGGATCCCGTACACTCATTAATGTATGGACGTGTCCAAAAAGCATATATATATACCGTTCACCCCCATACACACACATACATGTTATGTATAAATATGAACGAGTGTGACGTGTATGATAAGCATCGTGCCGCTCTCTCTGTCTGCGTGTACTAACGAATTTCAACAAGATCCTGACTGGGTGTGCTGGGCGTAGCGGGGACGCTGCTGGCCTTCCGCCTGAGGCCGGTCGAGCTGCTGCAGCGCTGGATTTGCGGCTCCTCCCTGCGCAGGGCCCCCGACTCCTCCAGCACCTCGCGCTCCGTGCGGCCCGTGTACTTGAACTTGGTGCCCCAGCTGAAGATCGAGCCGCCGCTCATCACCGGCGCGTCCGAGGCCCGCGGCAACCTGTGCCCAGGATTTTTTATTCACAGGTCGTTCGGTACAGGTCTTTTCTTTACTTCGTTTTGCTTTTTACGTTATTCGTCTACCCGTTAGCTCGCTTGATTAATCATCATAATAATACACAATACATATACGCTTCCCTTTCGTTATATTGTGGCTCGTCGTCGCGTGTGTGTCGTCGCACGTGTGGCAGAGCGATCGCTCTAATAATTGCACTTGTCTGCACAATGATGGATTCAATTACTCGTACGCAATTATTTATCGGTTCATCGTACAATTTAATTCAAATAGGGTATAGATGAAGAAGAGCTCGCGGACCCGAATCGTGTGGCGTACAAACTACTGGAGTTATTACTTTTGCTCTGGTATATATAATAATAATAATTGGACGCCATCCAAAATTGTCGAGTTACGACCCTGTATATCTATAATATCTATAATATTATACAAGTAAGTTTGGAGCATCTTTTCAAATAGTACATGTATATACGCATGCATATAATACTGTATACGTATTTTTCACAGAGTTCAATATTAAAGCGCTTACCGTTACGTATGGCCGACGCATAATTTTGTGTCGATACAACACGATATAATATTATACGTATACTAGGACTGTCCAAGAGTTCAAGTTTCAAGTGTAGCTACTTAGTCTTCTATTTTTTTTGGACGTTACATCCAACATTGGTCCATAGAATGGTTATATTTTATTTTAAAAATCCACGTATATTTATACAACTGCAAATATTTCAATGATCTTTGTAAAATTGTGTTTGGTGATTTCAATGTTTTTTTTTTTTTTTTTTTTTTTTTTTTTTTTTTTTTTTTTTTTTTTTTTTTTTTTTTTTTTTTATTTTTTTTTTTTTTTTCTTTTTTTTTTTTTTTTTGTTAAGTAAACTCAAGCTCAGAACAGAAGTTGAAATTAAATTAATCCACTGTGTGATGAAGCTAATCATGTTTTTATGTCTAATACATAAGATTCATATAGTTATAGAATTTGAAAGCACAGCTGAAGACTAAATGAAGGATGATAGGGGGGAGATAAGTAAGTTGAATCTGAGAAATACTCACGTAAAAAACAGCATCTGTTCGATAGCGCATCGCCAAACGTGACGGCAGTTCGAGCCCGTAGGACACTTAAATCCAACGGTGTGTTTTTTCTGCAAAATTGCCACACTTCCAACATTTGTCTACATTCTAGGTATGTTCTTATGTTTTCTAATGATGAAAAAAGAAAAGCAGCAATAATAATGATGACAAATCAAAATACTATAGGCGGGATTATTAAACAACAAAATAATGAATTATTGTACAAAGGAACTACCTTCAACAAATTACCTAGTGATGATATCAACAACGTGAGCAACTGAACAAAAAATATTATAAACTATTCGTTTCTTGCTACAATGAAGGATAAAGTTTTAGGGGAGGGGGGGGGGGGGATAAAAAGCCCCCGTAGGCTGGCAGGTTGGGCAAGGAAAATAATCAAAAGTCAGCTCTATCGGCTTCGGTTGGAAAAAATGTGCATGCAAGTATTTTTTGTTTCAGCGAAGATGGCGAAAACTCCGCAACACGCTTCACCCGGAGTTGATGGGTAAGTTTCGGATAGCAGTGGAAAACTTTCGAAATGGCAAAGATTCTCAGTTTTAACCACCGAAAAAAGTAGAGTGACTGTGACATCATAATATCGTGAGCACGTGATGGAAGTTTCGTGTAAAAGTGTATACGTGTACGTGGATCGAGATTCGGGTGACGGACTGTGAGGAAAGAACAATTAACCTCAGACCGGATCAACTGCGCACTCACCTTCGTCCTCATGTCCTGGAGAAAGCACAGCGATGACGGCGGCAGCGATAGTTGTAGCAGCAAAAGCGCAGCGGCGCGGGAGCAGGTGAGTAAGTATAATGCGATTACTTTAGTACTTATACTCTGCGTTAAAACTAATATGTAATAGCTTCGGGACTACATGTTTCTGGTATACATTATTATCCATCCTGTCTATACCTTATACACACATATATGTTAACTATATCTACTGTATGATGTATAGCTAATAACAAATGTATAAAATGACACTATTATGTGGTGGAACATGACGTTGATCTATACTACTGTATTTTAGGTGATGGGTCGGGGAGGACACTGTAATTATTACGGGTATTCACTATCTATGATATAAGTATACACTGTATAAACTGAGTATTGTTGTATTGATGTATTGTTGATGTTAGCGTTGGTACATGATGGATCAAGTGCGAGTAAACAAACTGTAGCGTAGAGCGCGTAACTGCAAAAAAAAAATGCAGAGTTCAAGTGCTCGTGGAGCCAAGGTCGCGGGCGCGCCACCACCGAAGCCCCACCGCGCACAACGTTTTATCGCTCCGTCAATAATCTCGTGATCAACGCATACATGCATGAGTTACATCCTCGCTGGAACGCGGTTTGCGGAGTATTTTTAGATCGCATGCTACTTTGATTGGTATATACATTCTTTTTGTACTTTCGCTAAAATCTTGAAAATCCTTTAATCTTGAAAACTCAATGGCACGGAATGTAATTCAACGGCTAATACTTTGAGCCGTGTAATCAAAGTATACATTATGCAGGTAGGTATACGTACAGCAACAATAACAGCCTGTACTACTAATCGTTACCACATTTATATACAACCACCACCACTGCTAAATGTATACTTATTCCAATGTCGCGCGAAATGCTGCTCATGCAGAGCGCTACGGAAACTCGCACTTCTGTCTCGGGGGGGAGGAGCATAGATCACGGCTTAGCCTCGTTGCGTGTAACACGTATATACACGTAAACGATGCCGCAACAACTTACATACCCTGCTTCGTCGGCGACGTCGACGTAGCTGTTGCGGCAGTGTTTACGTGTAAGTATAATGTACATGCACGTTTAACGTTTCACGGTCGGGTTCGTATGTATTGATACCTGCCTAGTTATATTGCTCGGCCGAAGGTCAACATTTAGCCATCAGGGCATCCATTTAAATATTTTCAATTTTTTCGTTTTACTTTTATGGTTTTTAAAATATACAAAGCAGTACAGCCGAGAGCGGATCTCAATATCTCAATGATATTGCAAATTCATGGTGTCCATACCTTATTACAGAGAAGAGCGAGAGAGGAGAGTTGAGCGCGCGGCAATATCGTACGTGCGAATGGGATGGGATGCATTTTTCTCCTCCGACCCGACCGACGACTTTGATCTTTTATTCAAGCGCGACAACGCGGGTTCGGGGCAATACTATGTAATATATTACAGCGAAAATAGGGGCGGCAGCGCCAGGTCCTTGCGGGCTGGATGAATAATTTATCGTAATTTTTGTATAATCCATGCAAAAATAAAATCGATCGTTTGATTGTGGATAGTTATTTGTAAAAATAGGTAACACACAAAACTAGTGATGACAAATAATAAAGTCCAGATTCGAGAAGACGATAATTGAAACGTTAGTAAAAGTCTTATTATTCTTTTTTTTTTTTTATTCATCTGGTGTGTAGTATAATGCAAGTTATATGATATGAACAATAATTATCATCAGTTATTATTATTACTTTTTGATGAATTTTAAAAGTCAACTCTAACTTCATACGGAAATACGAATGCACAAAAATTTGATGTTAATCAATAAAAAATGAAAAAAACATTATCAGCCAAAAGTTTCAGCTAGTTATAATTTATAAAAGTTATCATCGGTTATTATTATTCTTTATAATTTCTGAAATGACGTTTATTATCACTCATTCGTTAGTTATTCACTAAGATTGTTTTTTCTCGGGACAGCGGAGTATTTTTACGGTACGCACTTATACATCTGGACGAAAATTTATAATTTTTGCCGTTTATTCGCTGATGATACGTGTATATTATACTCTGTAGAACTATATAATATTATGGTACATACGCTGCTGGTGTACCTACGTATGAATGATAATAACAATAATTATATATGCATGTATACTCTAGCTTACTAGCTGCCGACTCAACGCTTTTATCTATGTATAACGTCCCGATCGGTCGAGTGTCCAATAAACATATTATATTCGATGCGCATCTGCAATAATGGCCCAACAAAACGTACCTCCGTTATCGTCAGATGCACGATGAACATCTTGCCCTCGTAGTTGATCTTCTGCACCTCCGGCCAGCGGAAGTGGTTGGTCTTGCGCGACCCTTGAAACGTGAGGATGCCGCAGTGGTTGATGCCGAGGTACAGAGGAGAGCCCTTGTGATCCTGTCGCGTGACGATTAATTTATTTGATTTGTGTTTTTTCCTCCATCCATCTATCGAGCAGCATCGATCATATGTGCACACTATATATAAATGCCGTTCCTACTTTTGGATGTGAACTACTATGTGTGTGTATTAGTACGTATGTCAGACCAAACATTGGCACCGCTCCGAAGTATTGATATACGAATGCCGAAGGAAGACAAACGAGATGTTTGCCCTGCAGTCTTCGGCTCGAAAATAAGACGGTATACAAAAAATCACAAGGAGAGCGTGCAATAGAGGAGGGGGTGGTCACGATAACTCGATCCAAATATTATACGCATCATTGCCGCGGGGGACACAAAAGTACCGCTGTTCCGTCGGTGCAGATGGGGCGGTATGACCGTTGTGGATACATAGGGTGTATAGAGACGGACCTTTACGGGGTGCGGATCCACGGCGTACGTGTCGAGCTGCGCCGCGAGCTTGAGGAACTGGAGCTCGGCCTGCTCCGGCGTGAAGCCCTTGAGTTGCGTCTGGTGCAGCTCGAGCGCCCTCTCCTCGATGGTCTCGGTCTGCTTGAGCAGGAGCTTGTGCTCGGCCATGTAGTTGTGGCCCTCGTGCAGCTCCGGGTCGTAATCCCCCAGTTCACCTGGCGGGGAGAGTTGTGCGCATCTTGTAGATTTGCCGTATTGGGGAGCTTTGCGCGCCAGTGGGTATGTATATCGTCGAAACACCGAAAACAACGGTCGAATCGATCGGAAACGAACTTGAAGTGCGGTTGGTTACGACGTGTATGATTACGCATGGATGAATTATATATGTATATTATACATCTATGAGTCGGCAGACGCGTCGGAAGGAGGCCAACAGCGAGCGAAAAAGTGACTCTCTGCAGCAGTCCTTGTAAGCAAGTACGCGACCGCTCTCCGCGCGAGCGTGTGGACAATGTATACGTGTTGTAGGCCGGACTCAACGCGTATTATTCCGTCTCCTCGTCGGCACGGCTGCCTGCCAAAACGGGTGCGTACCCTCGTTTTTTGCGCTCGCGGTTTGAAACGTGCAGGGTTGGCTCGGCGAGACTCGCGAGGGAGACACAAAAACGGAGCAGCCTGCGATTCCATCATCGAAAAAAGAAAACTCGAAAGAGCAAGAGCGTAATAATATTATGGATAATTACTCTGTATGATGCAGGCCGCCAGCAGCGCTGCCTCGCCGGGGCTGCAGTAGAGCCGCCCGTGGAGCAGGTCCCTCTTGAGCTGGAGGTAGATCTGATAGCGCGTTATGTCCTCTTTGAGCCGCAGCGGATCGGGCGGGTAGAATTTCACCCGAAAACTGAACAGGATCGGGTCCATGTCTGCAACGGACTCGATGATCATCATCGCTCGCCGGATTTCATTCGCGGCATCCGTCGTATCCGTGCGCGTATCGTCGTTTCGGGATCGAACGGGGCGGGACAACGGGGTCACGAAAAAACCGGAAAGGAGGGAGAGGCGACGCAGCAGGCCGGTGGGCTCTGAAAGTTTCATGCCGGCCGTCTCGCGGCCCTCCGATGGCTCTTTGGCCCCTGTATACATATTTACGCTCGACTGCTCCCGCAGCAGCAGTGGCGAAAAGTGTGCGCGAGGGGTCGAGAAACTCGGAACTGCCGCGGCCCTCTTTGCTCTTTCATGGGCCGCGTGTGCACGAACGTGCCTGCCCCTTCGCGCCCACAGTGCATCGATGCGCGATCGCTCGACCGGCCTTTACTGTGTACAGTTGTCGATGCAACGGCCCAATATATGTACACGACCCACGGGAGGCGGTGAAACATCAACCAACGGGAGGGGCGGGAAAAAACACGGGGGTTCCCGAGTTTACGCAACATCGATCATTTACGCCTCGCGTCGGAGAGGAGTTGCACAACGCTCTACCGCCGAGCTATCCACTTTTTCTCCTCCCCGATCCGATGGAAACGAATGGCAGAGGTCGAGCGCGCGCGCGGCCACCCCGTGACGCTGCCGGTCCGTCTGATCGATTCCGGACTGTACTACTGAATTTTCGCGTTCGCACATGGAGGATACGCATTGCAAACATATACACATATTATGTCATAGATATATATATATATATATATTCGTTGATTCTCACCTTTGACCTGTTTTATCGCCGTTTTCGCCAAGTCTAACCAATGCTGAAACACACAAGGGCGTTATCAGTGCACGCGCGAGGAATATCTGGTCGGAAAATAATAAGAAAATTGCCAAGTCGCTCGAATGATGGCCGCGTTTGCTGTTTACGGTATTTTTTGGTTTCTTTTTTTTTTTAAGTCAAACCAGATTACTTTTCGGTCGATTTGACGATTATCAATCGTCGTGCACGCAAACTCGCTCTGCTGTTTTTTTTTTTCTCTCTCCGCGTGTACAAAACGTCGCGGAGTATCCTCGAAAAGAGAGAGCAGGTGATTTAGCAGCAGCTGCCTGCAGTCGACGAACCGGGATCGTGTATCATCACGCCAGTCCGGCTAACGAAAAAATATTTGCCCCCATCAGAGTCCTCTGAAGAGGGTACACGTACTCCTGTATATTATAACGAGAGAGCTTATTGGGGCTGGCTAGCTGCTAACGACCCGACACTCGAGTACACGCCCTGCAAGGATGATCCGAGGACGCTCTGATTTTTCGAGCAATCAGTGTCCAGGTTTGTCCGAGAGAAATCACAGCCGAGAGAGTGGGGTCCAGGGGGACGAGTTTAACGTGAAAATCTGTAGTATTGGTACTGGTTGCTATACTGTCCGTCAAAATCATCAGCTAGCATGTGGCTAATATTTTCTCCTATTTTTCTTCTTCTTTGTGCAGACAAGGAGTTTCAGTGTAAGTAAACGTATAATATGATCGACAGTTCTACGTACGATCCGTTGAGAAAAATGGAAATATCATCAACGAAATTTGTAACTTTTAATTATCAATTAAAAATGGTATAATTACATTCGAAAGTAGTGGGTAATAGTAGATAATGGTAAATAGCAGGTATTCAAGGTGGTAACATGACCAAAAATAGAGTTGGATTGTGAAATGCACGAATCTGTACTTACGAAAAATAAATCTCGTTATTTTAATCACAATATTCGACCTCTGAATTTTTTATATTCAAATGTGGAACCCAAAAAACGTTGCCATTTACTTTAATCACTCAAAAAAAAGGGTATAATTAATTGCAAGTGTAGATCAGACCTCTAGTTTTTTGTTTATCAATAGAGGAAATCAACAACAGTACGACAAAGTACAATGAGCCTACGGACATTAAAAAAGAAAGAAAAAAACTAATGTCGAAGTGAAGGGAACCGGGTAAACGACGTCGAGTAATCTGCAAGGTATACTACTCCGTAAAAAACGGCAGCGCGGTTTGCGGGAAAACTCGTTGGAGGCGCAAAGTCCGGTGCCGAGAGACGAGGGAGGAAAAAAGAGTCTGCAAATTAGCCCACGAGCGGAGCATCGAAAGCGTCGAAGCCCAAACGAGGGCCCCGCGAGAATGCAAATTCACCCACCTAACTTTCGCGGGCGAACGACGGTATATGCATATAGGGTAGGATAATGACGGCGGGACGGAACGATGATTCCGTCGCTGCGCTCCGAATTTGCGTGGGACTGCCTGTATACTTGTACCCTATACTCCCCTCGAGTGTCGCGCCGCTCTCGTTGCCATGTACTATAAGTGTATACAGAGAGAGACAAGGGGCGCAAGTGTGCGTCGGCTCTCCTCACTCGTGCGCGAGTGTACCTCTCTTTTTTCTCCCTTTCCCCTTTTTTATTGTTTCCAGCTCCGCGGCCCGAGGCCCGTTCTTTCGATCGCGCGACGCACCGCTATTTTTCTCCCTCTCTCGCTTGCAGACGTTTGCTTTTCTTCTACCTTTTCTACAGCCGAAAGTCAAGTGCAGGCTTTTTTTTCGCGCGTGGAACGGTACATGCAGGCACTCGTGCCAGAAGCAAGCGCGGCTGCACGCCCTGTATTTACGCTCGTATAACTGTACACACACGCGCGGCTTTTCCGCTCTATTGGTCCCGAAGCGTCGTCGATTAGACTCGATTTTTCTCCGAAAGTAAGTAGTCGCTGTACACGTCACTTCATTATTCTTACGGTTATTCTTATTATTCACAACGAGTCGTGGGAGAAAAGATAAATCGTGCGGTAGTACTATATGTAACATACGACTCACCCTTTGTCTACTATTGTCCACGTAGCGTAGCCCAAAGTAATCAGTTTCCAGTATGTTGAGCTGCTTGCAGACATACTCGAGGATGTACTTTCCCTTGTGCTGGGGCTGAAACATTCAAGTTAAACGAGTATAGGTATACGTACGTACAGCTACAATGTTAGTTTTCATTCCCGGTGATTTCACTAAAACTCGAATAGTTCACGAGGCCTATGATTAAAAACGAGGCATTTAATTATTTTAAGTCGAAACTTTTTTCAAATGGTACGAACTAAATTTCTCTAGGTGCATTTTTTTATCTGGTCGAAAAAATTTTTTCGCTTTGCTGTAAGATGGAAAAAACATAGGCCGAAATGTCATTACTGTAACGCGAAGATGTAAAATTTTCATTTTGAGCGGCTTATATACTGCCGATGTATTAACTTTTTGATTTTTTCTAGCTGTATTTTCTAAAACTTTGAACCGTCTAGTATTCTTTCTAGTAGTATGGAAAAAATATTTTTGAAAGTGTACAAGGCGTTTCAATCGCAAAATCTAGTTTTGCCACTTTTGAATTGCGCGAGACAAATGATTTAGTAGGGCCAAGTGGTCCATTCTTTGGCATTTGGATTTTACCATTTTGTATAGGGAACAAGCATATTGACCATTTTTTTTCAACAAGAAACTAGAATGCCTCTAATCTCGGAGATATTTTAAATTATCAATCAGGTGACTATATTGTAAGGCTTATGGTGTACATATGTACCAAACTAAATTTCGGTGAAAAATTCCTATTTGGGGCTTCAGAATTGCCAAAAAAGTAAAACGCTTTTTAAAAGTTTTTTAAAAATCCCATTTAAATTAACATAAGTTTAATTAATATGACAATAGAGCCGGACCCAAAAGTTTACAGCTAGTTGGGACCTCGCATAACGTAGAAAAAATATTATAGGAACAGGAAATAATAAATTAAATTAACACTCTAAATGTTGAAATAGTATATTTCGTACGAGTTCGGAAAGGCTCCTATTTACGAACCGAGAAGTTTACGGCACGAGCCAAAGGCGAGGGCCGTAACGAGGTTCGTAGAGAAGCCTTCACGTACGAGTTTCGAATACTATTTTTCCGTCTGAGAACTCAAAATCAAGCGGTGAAAGTGCTATTTTGAGGTTAGAAGGCGGAAAACCCTATTTCACACACTAAAATATCCCGTTTTTCGTAAATGACTCATGCATAT
>JAPYYV010001780.1:0-22875 GCA_030522625.1 Copidosoma aretas
GGGCTGAGAGTGCTCTGTGTAGTACCCCCATCTATATGTGCCTACTAGTATGATGATAAATCATATTAAAATTGCTTGTATACCCATTAGCATCAAATTCCATTTTCTACATTATCGACAAGCATTAGCATCACATTCTACTATATTTTTGGTTCATGTAGACGTATAAGAGCATGAAAAAAACAGCTTCCATTGTGGGGTACATAAACTATCTCTAGTAGGTTATGCGGCTCTGTGCAACTAGTCCCGCTTAGTCGAGTTCTTGCGTCCTCTTCTTTATTCGTTTCTGTATGATCCTCAAATGTGCTTACCCTCGCGCGGTTTGCCCCTTCATCGAACCACGGTAGCGTCGGATTCCTATGCATAGATTTTGACACCCGGTTTTCCGTCAAAACCTTGGGGCTTTACATCCACAGTAATTTTCGCTTGAAATTGAATCCACCAGTATCGCCTCGATTTTTTTGTTTAGCCTGCTCCTCTTTCATGGTTGCTCTTTTATATGTGGCAAGTCATTAATCTGCTTGTCGTTGGTTATTTGCTCGGGCATTACTCTCTTTGTTTTTCTTTTCCTCACCCAGTTTCCTTAGCTCTTCCGCAGTTGTCATCGTATTTTCTACGATATCCTTGGCTTTCTGCTCTCTTTCTCGGCTGGTTCCGCTATTAGGCTTGCCAGTGCCAAATGCCAGCCCCAATGTTCTTGCCTCTCCAATTGTTTTTCCGTCTCGTCCTTCGCGGTGTGTGTCACAGTGTGCTATTATTATTTCCTTCGACTTATCTTTAAGTTTGAAGGTACTGGAATATTCTGTGGGTTTTCCATGCAGTGTAACCATAGCAAAATTGTTCTATTGCTTCTTTTCCGGCGCTGTCTTTAAAAGTAAACTTTTGTGTAGAAAAATAAGTCGGGTTCAAGTCGTAAACTGTTGTCATCCTTTTATGTAGCACTTGAACGTGATCGCAGTAATATCCCACATGTTCTCCTCTTTGTTGTGTAATCGTTTTTAATTGTGTTAAAAGGATGGTAGCATTACCGATGCACGCGTACCTGTTCTTTTAAAATTCCTTTTTAAGTTTAGTTCCCTTTAAAATTCCTTCACCGACGTAAATTGTGCTAGACGTGAAATAAACTTGGCTGCTCTGCCTTTACGCCTGTTAGCTAATGTTCCATAAATTTTTCATAACATGGCCCTACTGTCTAGGCTACAGTCCTCGTCATTTGTTTGAAAAGAGGAAGTTTGACTGGGTCGCCGTCGAATATTGGCACATTTCTGGCTAAGTGGCTTAATGTAGATAAAGCGGTCTGTTGAGAGCGCGTCTGTGTTTGATTAATTATATCATGTGTAGCTAGAGTAAACTGATTTCGAGTATCTGCATGGTCATTATTTGTCCAATGTCAATTTATTGTATCTACGAATTGATGTTGTGTTATTAAATTATTTAAATTATATTGGTTACTACTTTGATTAGTATTATTACTTGGCCTAGCGTTTTCTTGTGACTGATTTTGGGCGCAAGCGTTCCATTAATCTTGTGTTTCTGCAAGCATTGTGTTTCTATGCTATCGATCGCTTGGTTATATCCCGGCTGGACGGCCTTATTCGATCTTTTAGGGAGTGTTCCGCTCGTCACAGGATGCGTCGTAAAATGCACGCTTTACTATGGGATGTCCTGGCTAGTTTGTCTGCGAGTTAATTTTCTCATGCTATGTTGGGGGTCAACGTTATGATCATTTTCATCATAAACATTTCATGTTTTTTGAGAATTCTAGATGTTCTAGCGGGCAAAGCCAGCAGAAAACTTGATATATAATGTATTATATCAATTTTTTTCACGCGGACTATTTTAGGCAAGGCTTAACGACTTATTTCCACTAAAATTCCCGTATTTAATTGAAAAAACACATACACACAATGAAAAAATCACCGTACTGTGACAGTGCAAATAGTGAGCGAGAAATGAAAAATAGCATCCCCAGGTGTGGTTTGAACACACGACCCACTGCTTACCGGACAGTTGCTCTACCAACTGAGCTACCGGGGGCCACGAGTTCCGCATAACTAAGTTCTGCCTTAATTCACCTCTCACTCAGTTGAGCGAATTTTAGCCCGTCGCTCGAAATTTTAGATGTTAGTATCATCAAATAAATTTTGCTCTGCCCGCTAGAACATCTAGAATTATCAAATTATTAAATATTCTGCAAGCAATCAAATATTTATTTGATAATACTAACATCTAAAATTTCGAGCGACAGGCTGAAATTTGCTCAACTGAGTGAGGAGAATTAAGGCAGAACTTATTTGTGCGGAACTCGTGGCCCCCGGTAGCTCAGTTGGTAGAGCAACTGTCCGGTAAGCAGTGGGTCGTGTGTTCAAACCACACCTTGGGATGCTTTTTTTTATTTCTCGCTCACTATTTGTACTGTCACAGTACGGTGATTTTTTCATTGTCTGTATGTTTTTTTTCAAATAAATACGGGAATTTCAGTGTAGATAAGTCGTTAAGACTTGCCTAAAATAGTCCGCGTAAAAAATATTGATATAATACATATATATCCAGTTTTCTGCTTGTTTTTTCCGCTAGAACATCTAGAATTCTCAAATTATTAAAGATTCTGCAAGCAATCAAAAATTTATTTGATAATACTAACATCTGAAATTGTATGTTTTTTGTCAGCTTTTGGCCATTCCTCCCATGATTCTGGGTCGTGTTCTAATGTTATTCTAATTATTCTGTCCTCTGTATTGTCTGTCGAAACTTATTGTATGTTAGTACCGTCGACGTTATGTGGAGGTTCTGTTTCCCACGCCTCGTTCATTTCTGTTTTGTGTATCATTTTATTATTTTTTTTTTCTACGTCGTGCTTTGTAAGTGTTTGATGGCTGTAAAAGATTCGGGATTAAATTTTGCGGCTTTTCGCTTATCACCTTGTCTGAACTGCTTCGTGTTATTTGCCGGGCGTTCTGTTACTGCGATGGTTTCGAGCTTTCTATTTAGAGTGCATTATTTTTCTGACCTTGTTTTTTTTTCTCTGTGGCGTTGAATTCTGCTCTTTGTGCTGCCTCAACCACTTGTATTCAGTATTTATTGGGTACGGTCGGTTCGTTTTCGTGATTATTTTTTGTGCTACAACTTCCCTTTTGTACCGGCTCAGATGTCTGCAAGGGTTTTCGGGTGTCCCGGATGTATATATTAGATAATTTGGATCAATTTCGCTTGTGAATAGCCGGGTGTTTCTGTTTGCTGTTTTCAAGCGGGTGAATGGAAAATTTCTCAGGTTGGTACTGAGAGTGAATGCTTCTTTGTTCTTTTTTTTTCCGTCGTGTCAGATGTTGACGGAATCCACTTTTGTTATTCTACTATTTGCCCCCTATAAGAAGTCCAATTTCATGGGTTTGACGATCATGCAATAATTTCTATTCGAATTTCGTTTGTGTTATTCTCTCCTTTTTTATTAGGCACGTTATTATTACTAATGTTATTTGTTTTTTTTTCTTAAAGTATAAATACAATTTTAAATTGAACCCTGTGTAATTTTAAGTTATTGCCAAATTATTATTAAATATTCTGGTTGTCGGGGGGACAAAATTCTGTTCTGCTTGCTCAAGTTGTTTCTAACGCTATTTTGTAGTTATAGTGTAAATAAGTAATATTTACTTCCGTGCGTTACTTTTAGTATAGTAAGGGTTAAGCGGAGAGAAAAAGGGTGTAAGTGTATGTTCTTATTGTATATTTTTTCTCTAGTTAAAGAAGTTTTTTCGTCATTTTAATTTACGTTATTTTTTCCGTCTATTATATCGTCATCTATTCTTAGCATGCATATATATCGTTAATATTTATCATTAGTTTTGTCTATTTATGCTATTTATGTGAAAAAAGGTGCCTTTTCTTTTAACGTTCCTAGGGGCTGTTAAATATTTATTTGTATGTATACAAAAGATTTATGTATTTTAATGAACTTAGCAGGTAGAAGCTATCTCAAGTGCTAATAAAGCTGCACTGGACCACATTTTGTTTTCTCCTATGGATCTGGATGTTGATCTCCTTTCGCTTTCCCTTTTTCTTTCGTGACAGACGTTGGAGTCCGATCTCTGGTGTGTTGTTTGCCTCTCTGTTGTCCTGGAAGTCCCTCACTGGCTTGGCTTTGCGTTGTCCCTTTATTTTTTACTTCTCTGACTATTCTTTCTTCTTTGGTCACTTGTTTTAAAAAAAAAAATTTTTTTTGTTCAAACACTCACTTTTTGTTTCGCGGTACTAAGCTGTGTGCGCTATTCAACCGATCCCGCTTTTGACACCAAAAAATCTCCTGTTACGTGGGTTTGTGGTCAGTCTGGTTTACGCGAAATAATTACACAGTGAGGACTGTTCACTTCTTTTTATTATTCTTTGTGACCGAGGGAACAGCCAAGGGTAGCGCGGTCACTTGGAGGCACGTCTGCCAGTCTCGAGAGTCCCGAATCTTCTCTCTCTCTCTCCTATACTCTCTGACCCAACTCCAGAGCAGAGATATTAAAAAAACCCGACGTATGTCAAACTTACAGTCTGTTACGTGGTCAAGTATATCTATATTTATCATATATATAGATATACCTGACTATATAATAGACCTGAAGTCTGACAGACGGCAAGTCTGTTTAACATCTCTGATCCAGATTTCCGCTTCTCCTCTTTCTCTTACTCATACGTCCCTATCTAAGATGATGAGGTGCATACGTATTGGTATGCTATGTAAACCGCACATCCCAATTTCTAGAAAAATTAGATTTTCATAATTGCTTTGATCTAAGAAAATTTCATGCAATTTACGTTTACAAAATACGATTTTATTTTCGTCACTATCGAAACTTATTTTCATCCATTCTTTTAGTTTTGGCAAGTTTAAATCTGTACAAGATATGTTTTTAGACATTTGAATTTCGTTAAATGTAGAAAAGACTTATTGAAATTTTACATTAAAAAGAAATAAATAATTATCGGATGTTGTGAAATGAGCTGCAAAAAATATTTCTCAAAAGGAAACATGACATTTAAAGTATTAATTCATTATTAGTATTTCTTTTCGTTACAAATGTGCATCGCAAGCGCCCTCGGGGCCAGGTAGGGGTCAACTACCCAATAGATGGACGGATACTAGTAGATAGACAACTCTAATGTAATTTTCATTTACTTTAAAAACTTTTTACCTGGACGTCTTTTTTTTATGTTGTAGCCTTAATATTTAAAATTTAAAATGACCACTGCTTGTAAACCAAACTTGTAAGATTTGAAAAATATGAATACTTATTTGAGCCAGCCCACTGTCAAGTCACGATTTGCCTGCTTGTAAGAAAAGCTGCGGAAAGAGGGTTGTTTTGTTTTTATTGTGTATTTGCATCTTCTGATGACATCAACTGCACAAGGTTAGTTAAAAATGAAATTTGATACTTTGTTTTCCATGTCACTAATAAAAATTTATCTTAAATCAACGCTCAATTCATATAAATAGCTGTTTATAAACGGGCGTTGTTTTCTTAACCTGATACCAGTAGATGGACACGCAATATGACGGCTTTAACGCCTTAAAAATTTCTAAATATGAATGATTTACTCTTGATACTTTGCAAATGTAAACAGAGAACTGTAAATCATTAACTTTTTGTTAATTTTACTTCGAAAAATGCATGCACACAACCTCACACGTTATTTTTCTAGTTTAAAAAAATTCAGATGCAAAAATTTACAAAACAATAATAATTTTTTTTTTAATTTTGGTTTCAAGATGCCTGACAAAAACAACAAGACCCAGTTCACTGATAAGGACGTTGAGGCAGCTTTCGAAAGTATGTCAGATGGCTCAACTATAACCGATACTGCCAAGGCTCATGGTATACCAAAGTCAACTCTGCACAGTAATGTGAGTGAAAAAGTACCCATTATTTGTAAAAAAGGGCTCCCAACAGTATTAACCAGTGAAAAACAAGACAGAATGAAGAAGTGGATATTAGATAAAGCCAGGCTCGGCTTTCCTATGCACGAAGAGCAAGTCAAGAACGCTGTTCAACAAGTACTGAATGGAGCTGGTCGTACTCAGATGTACATAACTTGAAGACTCGCGCTACTACTTGATTGATCATAAAAAAAATTGATGTATCCTACCGAAAGTCTACTTAATAAAACGTTAACATACTTATATTATCACTTAATTTTATGTCGTCCATCTACTGGGTTCATCGTCCATCTATTGGGGTCCAAGCCTTTTTTTATGTTTTCAATTAACTACATTTTCTCAATTGACTTTTTCACAATTATAAATATTATTTGGGATAGCTAAGATATTCATTCGTTGATATAAAAAATTTCATCGTGTCCAATAGTTATAAGCCAACAGATATTTTATGGTTTACAGGGAAAATTTCCAAACCGTCCATCTATTGGGAAAGTAACCCCTACATATCCTTGTGAGATGCACATGAGTGGCAAATCCTACTAAAAAAAAAAAAAAAAATTACTTTCATATTACCTATCTCAATTTTGTGATATATTTAAAAAAATTTCTTTTTAAAAGTTTTACAATTTGTTGGTGTGAGAAAATTTTGTTCGTAATTTTGAAATATTTAAATTTTTACAGTCAAATTTTTGAAAAAGTACGAAGTTGCTTTAGCTTAATACTTATCATAATATCTCTAGAAATTATAGAAGTTATTCCAATACAATGGTTGCAATTGTATGAAATGTGTCTATAATGCGCAAAAATTGTCATGAGCATAAAGGCATCGAATTGCCGGAATTAACCTACTAATCTAAGTATCTAGATAGTTTAATATTAATGCAATGATCATGGGAGACATTTATTTGGAAGTCTGATTATTTTAAGTATGTTTCTTATAACTTTTATAGTTGTTCTATGAGTACTTGAAGTACTTGGTAATTTCTTTAAAATAAGAATGAGTAAGTTAACTGGAAAAAATGATCTGTATGTGTTCTATATAAATGCACTTGGTAATATATGCTAAGTTGACTTCGATTATTCGGTATCTGAAATCACAATATAACACGTACGAGGTCTGTTCAAAAAGTATCGCGAATTTTGAATTTCCACGGGCTACGTGTATTTGATTTTTGATTTTGTTGTAGCGTTATGTTGGTACTCATATCCCTTACTTATGCTGACAAGGTCGGCCATTTTAAATGTTTAGCTAATTTTCGACAGCTGTTGTGCTTGGATGCGTTTTGACTCCTCTTCAATTTTTACCTATTCCAAGAAATGGATCAAAGAATTTGTATCAAATTTTGTGTGAAAAACAAAATAAAGTGCGCGGATGAATTCCGATTGTTGACTGTGGCATATAGTGAAGCTACCTTGGACCAAGGCAACGTTTATTGGTGGTACAAAATGTTCTCAGAGGGCCGAGAATAATTTTTAGCTGAAATTTAATTTTTCTGACTTACTTAATTATGAAAAACTCAAAAAATTTGGAAATATAAATATGTTTAATTTTTTTACTTGAATAAGAGTTTAAGATGTTTTTTTGCACATTTTCAACTAATAAATCTTTGACCCTGGAGGTATTTCTCATTGATCATGAAATTCTACTTGGATCGGTGACGTAAAGATTGACAAACATTGTTTGTTCTATAATTAGTTCTAGTAAGACAATTCAGGATAATATTAAAGATTCAAAGATGGTACCAATACCTGTGATTGGTGCTGATACAGTAAATAAGTTGTAGTCTAGTGGCAGTTTTACCTTATCAAATGATGTTAAAATTGAGTATGTTGATCCTTTTGAAGAACAAACTAATAATGTGTATTAATCAAGTGGCTCAACCAATAATTAAAATGAAATCAATGAATAATTAACTTTAAAATGTACTGTTAGTTAATACATATATTTTTATATTTTTGCTTAAAAGTTGAACTTTACTATTTTTTAAATAATTATATATTTAAGGCGAAACTTCATTGCTAAGCAATCCTACCTCAACTGCTAGTCAATATAATGAGAAATTACCTTCTGAGGATGACATTCATAAAAAAAGTATGAATTTAAAACAGAAACCTGTTAAAAACCACAAAAAAAATCATGACGGTTGGTAGAGCGTTATTTTATCTTCTATATTTCTTGTACTCCAAAAGTATCCAATTTTCTTGCAATATTTTCATTTGCATAAGGGTACTCTTAAACGTAAAGGCATGTTTGATTGTTTCTTAATACCCACCGATTATTTACCTGAAAAAAATAGAAAATCTTGAAAAATCTAAAAAACCTAAGATGGTAGCCGCTGCAGCATCAAATGAGTTTTGAGACTTGTGTATTCAGAAAGAAAATCAGAATAAACAAAAGAAATTGGAACCACAAGGAAAAAGATGCGTCAAGCAGAAAAGAAAAATTTGTTGGATGGAAAAAAGAAGAGAATGAAAGAAGCCAAAGAAGCGACAAAAGCTATTGACGATGGATTGAAGGAATTGAACGTTAAAAGATGTAAAACCGAGCCAAAGAAATCTTTATCATTTTGCCTTAGTTTAAAATAACTCAAATCGTTTTTTGTATTAAAATAATCAAGTTATGCTTGGTAATAAAATATTTCTTATTCACAAATACCAATTTGTTTACCTTAACATTGTAATAATATATAATATCTACCGTACATAATTTTATATTCAATGTGCATAAGTAATTTTTTGCGTGGCTCATAATATGGACATATATGAGCCAGGTGGACAAACCAAAAATAGGAGGCTCATAATATATACAAAAAATGACTAGGCTTTTTTATTGACTTAAATTTTTTTGTAAAATATTTTTTATCATTTTTACTGTAGAAATTTCTTCTCTAGAGTCTAGCACTTCAAATAGTGCCAAAACATTGATAGTAATTGTTGTTTTTTTTTTCAATCGATGGATAATTTGAACGTCGTCAAATAACGTGCTTATAATACGTACTATCACCGTATAAGCGTGCGAGTGTATTTGGTTCTAGATAATCAAGTTGTATCATATTTTTATTTCGTACTGAGCTAGAGCGCACGGTTCTGCCGTAATCTTTTCATAACTATTGTCACTAACGGTCCGTTTTATTGTTCTGAATCTGTCTATTTATTATATCAGTTGTGCGGGAAAAATCAAAAGTTTTAAGTGGATGTAAAGGAGCGACTTCGCCTGCATGCAGTGGTTTTCGGCAATATTCGACGATGTTAAAGGGCTATCGGGAGGTGGGTTGTCTATAATCGGAGTTATTTGTATATTTTCGGCCGAGTTCGGCGATTTAGTGTCTTTCGGGTGACTTCGGCCATCTTTAGCTATAAAAATAAGCATCGGGTCGAAATTTCTAAGTTTTTGAGGGCGGGTGAGGAGGTCGACCAATCCTTATAATTTTTAAAATTTTTAAAGGGGGTCAACAAATCCTGAAAAATTTCTAATTTTTTGAGGGAGGGTCGAAAAATCCTGATAATTTTCTAAGATTTCGAGGGGGGGGGTGAAGAGGGCCAACAAAAAATTGATTTTTAATGAAATCACGGAGGAAACGATCGATTTTTGAGGGGCGGCGGAGGGGTGGGGTTAAGGGGGCACAAACAAATGACGATCACCCAAAACCGGTAAAAATATACCGAATTCACTCTTTATTTGAGGAGAGGATAAGGGGGGTGAGATGGGCGGAAGATTTTTAGTTCTTATCACTATACATATACAGTAAAATATATAATAGTAGTGCTTCGCCCTCTGCGCGCTCCGCAAGCCAACCCCCTCATTTCAATATTGTTGCTCCTATGGCTAAATAATGAATACAAAATTTATATTAATACACCTACGTGTACAAAGACAGATAATAAATTGACACCTGATAATGACTTATTATGTTATTTGAGGTTAATTTTGATACATATGTATATGTATATATTATCTACGCAATCATTATTATTGCAGAAACAGCTGTGATCCTTTTTTTTATTATTTTTAAACATTATAGAATTAATTATGCATATAAGTTTATAGTAAGATATAATTTTGAATTTCTTACTTAATAATTGCAAATGTAAATTTTTTAATTAAATATTTTCTATTCCTTATAAAGATTTTTATACACTTCTACATTGCCATTTCTTTTTTTACAACTATAAAAAATTTATATCCCCTCACATTATTACTAATTTTTTTTTCAATAGAGTATATTACGTAATTGATTAAACATACTACAACATTTCACAATTTCTTTTTACATGGACATAATATTATTATTTGTAACGCAAATCATATCATTAATCTTTCAATCTCAATACTGCAGTGCCTTATTTACCCACATAAATATCTTATACATTCATATAAATGACCTTTCTTCTGCATAACATTCCATTAACTTCTTATCCTATATATTAGACCGACATTTTTTTTTTTCCCCCTCTTTACATAGTAATACGTGCTTTATTTTGTTTTTCTGTCATTGCAGAGCCTACAGTCTATCATTTAAGAACTTCACACGTACTTCCATTGCATTATATAATTGACAGATGTCTTCCTTTCTTTTGTGAAATTATCTTTGATTTTCTTAAGTTTCCTTTGCTGCTCTTTTAATGAACCCTACGTTTTCCCATCCTCTACTATTTTATGTACAACTTTAACTTCTTTCATATTTATAATATACCCACCCCTTTAATAACCCAATTATTAAAAACATTTAATAAATTTGACTTTGATCATTTGTTTTCCTTTCAGATATTAGGTTAAAGTATATAGGTTTCTTTGGTTAAAGGATCTAGAGATTCATATTTATGCATTTCTTTAAAATTATTTTAAATTAGTGGACACATTATTCATCAATAAACATTATAATTGTTCGAGTTAATTTGGTGATTTTGTATAAGGTGCGTGAGTTTTAATTTATTTCAATTAAGTATTCGGCTAAAGTGTACGTGTCTCCTATCCAGTATCTGTTTTATCTGTAGTACGACTGTTAGTCACGTTTTTTGTTTTTCGCCGTACTAACACAAAGTTGGTCTTTTTTTTATGTAGTAGTAGAACATTACATTAAAACACATATTTTCTGTTGGACTAATATGGAGCTTACTTTCCCTAATATCTAATCGGTTTTCTCCGTTGTCAAAATCATGTGCTATCCAGCAACTCTTGTATACTTACATAATGATCGAAGTTATAATACACCGATATAGTAAGTATAATTATACACAGAAAAGTGGTAAATAATACACAGAAAAGTGGGGTTTGTCATAGTTTGTATTAAAATAGCACTGTTCCCGATTTATAATCCAAAGCAAATTACATTTTCGTTACAGTTAGCTAGACTACAACGCTATCATGGTCTGCACATTCCTGGTTTTTTTTTTCTACCATATTCAGTAGTCGGTTGCTGTGTCCAATTCCTGTAATAAGGTTTAATTATCCCATGTATGTTATCCCGATACTTTATAGACTAATCTGTTTACATTATGAATTACTAAATAAATTATTCATTAACAGTGTTAGCGAGAGAGTCTGTTTGGTTATTTGTTCATAGGTGTTTGGATTCCATTTTATTTAAAGTTCGTATTTAGCTAAAGTGTACACGTTTTAGGTAAGTATCCGTTTCTTCAGCTGTATCGAAGTTGGTCACGTCTTTTATTTCCTGCCTAAGTACAGCAATGTATGTTATTTTTGACGTCGTAGAACATTGTGTTGAAACACATGTTTTCTTTTTGACAAATTTGGAGCTTCATTGCCCCACGTTTATTTATTTTGCGCCGTAGTAACACAAAGTTTGTTATTTTTAGACGTTGTTGTAGAACAGTGTATCAAAACACATATTTCCTGTTAGACGCAGATAGAGCTTACTTGCCCTAAAATCTAATTGCTTTTCTCTCTTGTCAAATGCATGTGCTATCCAGCCAAACTTGTCTATTTACATCATGATCGAAAGTATAATACAACTATATAGTAAGTATAATACACGAAAATGTATTGCCAATCATATTTTGAATAAAAAAAAATTGTTTCCTTCACTACAGCGCGATCAAGGTTTGCACACACCTAGTTTTTTTGTTTTATGTGCATAAAATGGTTGCTCTGCACAATTCCTGTCATATGGTTTTATCAGGGTATGATATAGGGTATTATTTCATGTACCTTATTTCGAAGCCCAATATACTTCTTTGCATACAGTCTTAGTAAATAAATGATCTAATAATTGACAGTGTAAGTAGGTCAAGTCTATTTGGTCATTTGTTAGTAGGTTTTAATGGTATATTTTATTTTGATTTTGTATTGAGCTTGAGCGTACGGGTCTCCCGTTATCTGTTTCATCAGTTGTATAGCTAACGGTCACGTTTTATTATTGTGCCTTCGTCTATTTGCCAAATAAGACGTGCGGGAAAAACATAAAATCCTAAGGGGCTGTGAAGGAGCGGCTCCAGCTGCAGTCGGTTGTTTTCAGCAATGTTTGACGATGTTGGAGGGCTTTGGTGAAAGGATTCGTCTGTAATCAGAATAATTCGTCTGTTTTCGGGAGACTTTGGCGAGAATGTGTATGTCGGGTGTAGTCGGCCATCTTCGGCTATGGTTAAAATGTGGGGGGCATTGGGGAGAGGGGAAAATATGTAAGACTTAAATTAATTCCAAGACCTTGCGGATTGATAGGTAAGTTAGGGATAACCTAACACAAATAGTGGGCGTAGAGGGACGTGGGGAGATGTTGGGGGGCTATAGTAATGATTGGGGCGGGCACTGAAAATTTACTGTTGATTCTGAGAAAACGTCACTCAAATTGCTGATCAATATAAGTATCTTAACTTGCTCACTGGCTACAAATATTTTTTCTCTATGTAAAATAGTAAGATTTACAGCATCATTTGGCTGAATTTCTCTTGCAACATTACACAATCTTTCATTTTGCAAGTCAAATGAACCATCTGTTTTGAGCTTGTATCCGATTCCCGGAGGATCTCAACTATCTCCTTTAGACTTAGCTGATGATGCACGTCCAAATACGTTGATGCCAATTTTCATACTAAAGCCAAATTAGTTAATCAAACTTATTATAACATATTAACTTAAGAGAGCTCTTTAACAATCAAATGAAATTCATTTATAGGACTTGGATTACCTGATGATGTTTCTGACACTAGTAATCGTAGACAATCGACCAGTTCGTTAGGGTCATCCCAATAAATACGATCCAATTGTATATTCAATCTAGCAATTTCATGTAAAGGTAAGGACCCACCTATCTTCTTACAACTTATTAGGGTGTGATTCAATAACAGAGCGATAATATTATAAAAAAATTTTCCGTGGTATAAACGTATAGTGTCATTTTCATTGAATCTTCTTTAATGCGCCTTTAAAGTTTTCAAGATTTGCTTGTATTTCTCTAAATGTCTGCTGTCAAGAGAACTTTAACAGGCTGCTTCTTTAAGAGCAGTTTCAGTAATCCATCAGTTATTGGATACTTTAGGTGGTTTACTTAAATTTAATTTGTATCGAAATAAGTTTTGAATTTACAAGCAGATATTGTTCATTTTCTTTTCTTATTCCATAATTTTAGTCTAATTCTGACTCCTTTTTATCTACAATCTCTAAGTAGGGATTAATGGAGGAACTTTTATTCGCATCAAGCCCTTATCATTATCATCATCATTTACTCCTAGTTGAGTGTAACATTGATGTATCTAAAATTTTTTGTCTTCTTCTATAGACATTAAAGGATTTCTAGCTGGAGATTTAAGTCTTTGCAGGACAGTTTTTTCCTTTTCCGTTTCGTAGATGATCTTATGGAGTCCATCATTGATAGGCTTAAAAGTTTTACCAATCAGCTTTTAAAAATTCTCTCTTTGAAACTCTAGCAATTGTTTCTTGCGTCCAACAGCTTTTCTTACCTTTTCAACCTCTTAAAAAATAAGTTTTTTCTCTAGAATAGCATCCATGTTGACTACTTGATGGTTGATATGGGACTAATACATTAAGTATGAGTGATATTTATAGCAAAAGAGTCGAATGCTTTTCTGTATCTTATATTTTTCACATTTCTATCCTTATCTATTACGACAAACCCATGTCTCCCATCTCTCCAACACTTTAATCATAATTTTTTCAATTCATTGTAAGTCACATCCGTGTAAACATGATAATTGTAGATGAGTTTCTTGTTTATATCATCTTGTCTGAATTGTACTGAAAGGTTCAAATTATCTCTTACTAAATGCTTGGGAACTTTAGCATATGATTGGCAAAGATAAAAACAGTCAACGCTTTTGTGACGTCCCATGTGAAAAAATGATCTTATATTATTGTGTTTTTCACAAACAATATCATAGAATTATAGAGTTGGGCAGTACCCTATCTGCAAATATGACTGATTCATGCTCGCTCAAAAAAAATTTTTCACACTATCAATGAGCTCTAATGACTGTTTGAGAAACTCATCCTTTGGCTAATTCAACAACTTTAAGCATAATCCAACATTTTGAAATCTTAGTCAGTTTGGATGAGTAATAAAAGTTAGCAACCTGTTAGTTTTTTCAGAGTCTTATTACAGTATCAAAGAATTAGCCTATATCTGTAAACTGCTTTAAATACATTTGTCATCAAATATACGATTATTGAACAATTGTACCAGATTTATATATATATATATATATATATATATATATATATATATATTATATGGATATATATTTACACAAATATATTATCTCTCTCTACAAAGTGTAAATTTTCAAAAAGAACACTGTATAAAGTGTAAATTGCAAAAAGTACACTTTATCAAGTATGAATTTCGAAAAGAGCACTTTATAAAGTGTGAATTATAAAAAGTATACTTTTCAGGTTTGATTTTTACTTTAGTGTTTAGAGTGTGTGCGTTTGTACTTTCAGATTTATTAGTCATCTTGATTGCTTACCACAGGATGTTTACTATTTCACTCTCCAAATTGTTAGTATGCTGACTTAACTGAAACATGAAAACATAAATATTGTGTTAGTCATATTTCAAGCTTATTTATCGTTGAGGACTAGAGAAGTAAGGATCATTCATTGCCGACAGGGTTGTAAAGTTATAGACACGCTCCTTAATAAAGTGCCTATGGAGCTGCTCATACCGGGATATCGGTATTGTAGACCAGGCACCAAGTTAGCCGAACGGTTAGCTCGTGGAGTTCCAGGTATCAATCCACTGGATAAGGCTTGCAAACAACACGATATAGCCTACTTACAGAACCGAGATAATATTGCAGCAAGGAACACTGCAGACGAGATTCTTGCAGAAAAGGCTTGGCAAATATTCAAGGCTGAAGACGCGAGTTTTGGTGGAAAAGCTGCTGCTTATGATGGGACCACCACGATAAAATTAATATCTAAACTTGGCATTGAAGCGTCTTAAAATACTACAAAAGTTAGTAAGAAAAGAGGCAAGAAGAAAAAAATTACTTTGAAAAGCTTGATTAAAAGTGCCTCGTAGTCCATAGTTTGAAGTGTTTGTGCTAAAAAAGTTATAAGTTCAGTATTAAAGGAGAAGCAGTAAGCCGTGAAGAAAGCTGGCAGTAAAAAAAGTGTTGTGATGCCTCGAGTGTTACCTATTTTGCAAAAAAATCGAAGGATTCCTACCATATCTGATTCCAGCGTTTGCTAGTTTAAGTGCTATACGTGCTATTACTAATAGTATAACCAGAGTTATTGACGCTATCATCAAGGCTAAATCTGCTCAAAAACAATTGGATGATAGTAAGAAACATATTAAAAAGATAAAAGTACTGTCATTCGGAAAAGGATTTCTCTTGAAACCACATAAGAACGGCTTTTATCTACATTTAAGGCCTGAAAAATTTTCGAAAATGAAAAAGCAAAAAAAAAATTTTTTCCATGTAAAACTGTCTAACCAAGCTCGTATAGACTACGATCTTATTAAGTATGCTAAATTTTTTATATATCACACTTTCGTGGGGTTTTCATGAGAAATGCTTTTCCAGCTAATAGTCCTCATTTTAATGAATCAGCTGTACTAAATCTTGATAATAAGGATAGTCTCGGTACTCACTGGGTCACCTACTGGAAGTGAGTCGATAGCGTCACGTATTTTGACAGTTTTAGTGACCTACAACCACCAAGAGAATTGATGCTATATCATGGTGTTAACTTTATTATATTTAATTATAAGAAATATTAGGATTTTGATACTTTTAACTGTGACTATCTTTGTTTCAGCTTTTGCTGTAAAAAACTACGTGGCCTATATAAATTCATTTCAAAACTAAAGTATCATCAGTCAATGGAAAACCATCGTGGAAGAATCATTGACATTTAGCTTATGAAGAACAATATCTGTTCTCGAGGTACGATATTTTTCACCAATAGAACTATCACCTCACAAAAATTGCGTACTTGGATTCGTTGAGCTGCTTTCCCTCAACCACATACCAAATATTTACGTTGGCAACAATAAAATGTATGTGGGAGAGAAGGTCATCACCTTACCAATGGGTACCTACAAGATCTCGGACATTGAGGGATTTCTTTGCATTGAACTATCATCCAAAAATACTATAATACGTGTAATACCTATTAATAATACGCTACGAAGTGAAATAAAGCGCAGTGCTTCGATTGATTGTCGCCCCCAGGACTAATTCAGATCAGAGTTGGGTTTTACAAAACATCAACTTGAGGCTGACATCGAGCACGAGTCGGATCTGCCTATAGCAATTCTTAAAGTAAACGCTTCATGAGCAGAGTGCAATATTACCACAGGAGCATATATTACCCAGCATATAGTGCAAACAATTCGGGGTGGCTTGGTAAATTTTCGTGAAAAAATTATAACTATAAGACTACACCAGAAACATCTTGATTGAAATTGGTATAGTGTTTAACAGTAGAGTTGGGTGAGGCTAAATAATTATATCAACTCAATTGAGAACGCCTAGTCATCCACGAACTTCTGAAATTGGACAAAGCTATAAACATAAGCCAAAATGGATGAGAAAGGTAAGTTGTCAACGAACCAGCAAAGCGTCAACATATCAAAACAAGCAGTTCTTAAAAAGCATAGGTCTAAAAGTATTAGCTCGTAGCAGCAAATAACTAGGGCTTTTTTTTGCCATCTGCGGAAAAAGAAGACGCGTGATGGAAGACCTAAGCATTCAGGCTCAAGTCACCCTTTACGAATCTATTGCGCACTATGAGACTCATCCTTACCAACCATATTCATCTACAACTTATGGTAATAGTAATGAGATTCGCATATCAATTTAGCAGCAAGACCCGTCTGCTACCATCACGCAGTTTCATACATATTTATGGGAAATTAGTTACAGCAGATAGTGGTAGCCAATCGATGAATACTGAATTGGTAAAGAACACCATTTGTTACTTATTGAAAGAAATTTCGTATAAAATAAATGCCATAGAGATAGATAAGAGTAAAAATGTAGGTCCAACGACCCTCATGAAAAATTGGTCATCGCTTAGGCCCGATTAAGATGTATTGAGTCAGAATAAAGGTTGGAAAGGTAATCACGTTCTCTGTCTAACTGAAAATGGCGACTTCAACGACATGATTCCTCTCATCATGATTTCGGATTCTGCTGAAAACTATCGTAAGATTGTTGTTAATGTAAACATTAACTTATACTAACGGAATCACAGAATTATTTAAATGCAGCTGCTCAACAAGGAATTTCTGCCGTAGTGAAAAGTCAGCCACTAACTTAAGAAGAGTAAAAAATAGTAATATCAAAGCTGTTATGTCTTATGCTTTATATTGTAATGTCAGATTCTCACAAAATTTGTCTGCTCAATTATTTACAAATGATATGTCTATATCTATGAGTTTCCGAACTTGGATGCTCTGTGAATATCCACTTCTGCCAACAACATCAAAACAAATCAGAACCGTCAAGACGTCCAATCAGTTGGAAAAGCCACGCTATGTTTTATTAGCCTTCCAAACTGATCTCAAAAATCGGAAAGATGCTAATGCGAGCAAGTTTGATCACTGCAACATAAGAAACGTCAAACTCCATCTTAATTCACAGCATTATCCTTACGATATAGTTGGAGATCTTTCAGATCTAACTTACGAAATTGATTCTGATGAGAAAAACAAAAACTTGAATATCTTTTATTAGAGTAAAATGATTCCTTATTATTCTGTTCCTAGCGAGTCTTCTCGGGGAAGGGTGGTGTAAGATTATTGTATTTAACACACACAAACGCAGTTGCTTGCGTGACTTATAACCATCATGAATCGTTACAAGAGTCCAGCTAAACCGTCATTACCACTCTTGCCTCGCTTCGCTTCGTCTGCATATTCTAGTCAGTTAGCTACAGGCGCTCAAGATATTCGTACTAAATATGATATAACTGTCTAAACTGTTATTATAAGCTCTCAGTACCTAAGCTAAAATAGTTGTTGATGCAGGTAATCAACGATTGAACATTGTTATCATTTACATATTGTGTATTGTCATTTATAATTATTGTCATTAATAATATTACAGTTAATTTTCTGCATCAACGTGTATCAGATTCTGAGTTATTCAGCCTAACTCCCCACCAACCGAAGTTTTAAGCTAAAACGAAAGCTTTAAACTTACATATATATATAAGCATTTGGTATATTATTAATGTGCTAACACTTTAATCATGAAAACAAAAACTGCTTATCATAAATAATATCCTGGAATGTGTGAATATCTCGCATTATTAAACACACACAAAAGACAATCAACATTAACGAACCAGAAATCCACAACACTACGATGATGCTGAGGACCACTAGAAACACTAACTTTTACGTAAAAAAGTCTTCGTTAGCAATCCAAAGAGAATAAATAACCGGAAAAAAATTACACAACGATTGCAGAAATTAACTTTCTAAAATACTC
Organism: Copidosoma aretas; assembly: GCA_030522625.1. Classification (NCBI taxonomy): domain Eukaryota; kingdom Metazoa; phylum Arthropoda; class Insecta; order Hymenoptera; family Encyrtidae; genus Copidosoma; species Copidosoma aretas. Next base: position 18,842 of record JAPYYV010001780.1, read on the forward strand.
TACTGTTGCTTTCTACACTAAATTACTATTCTTTGCCAAGTTGATGGAATTCACCTACCCGTACAAATTCCGAGTTTGTTGCACAATTATCCCCGCACGCAAACATTTTCAAAATGGCTAAAAATGTTATCCTCTCTCAGCACTAAATGTACACACGTACAGATACTCGGAATAAAAAATGTCAAAAACACGATCTCTTAAACTACGACACACACTCTGGCAGTTACTGCAAACTTCGGAAAAAAAATGCTCGTTGAATGTTTGCATCAATAGTTCCAGAAAAGTGTGGCATCTGACGCTTCAGGGCGCATCAGCGTGCCACCGTTAACTGTACAACTGTAAGATGGATGCACTGACATGATAAAGTATGCCAAACACAGGCTTTAGCAAGTATATCACCAGTTACACACACATACCTGCACACATAAATATGTAAGTTAGGCACTGGGTGATAATATCTAGTTGTAAAAGCTCTCGTCATCAGAAACGCTGGAAAAAGCACCAAGTGTAGCAGGCACAGCCCACGACCTGTAAGACCGTGGTCTAGTGTAGATGGTACGGTTTGACACGTACAAGGAAGATCTGTTGAATCGCCGAAAGGTTCTCGTCGTCTCTCTGGCTTGGTCGTCTGTGCAACTTGCCGTGGCATCTCCTTGGCTCGTCAGTGACTGGTACCAATTCTATGGTATAATCTTGTCCACTGACTGCTTTGCTGACTCTGCTGTTGGACTCACAACTGTTCTCCTACTCTTGTCCTGACACAGCACTTGGTATACTCATTTTATAAGGTGCTATCCAAACTCTTTGCATATACCAATGATAACTCTAACATGTCTTTCTCTGTCTATTTTTTTCTACAATTTGAAAGTCCACAAAACGGACACCTAACTGAGAGTGCACCAACAATTATCAATCAATCCTTACATCAATATACGCAGTCAATATATATACACACACTTTGGTCTGCGAAATTTGAACATAAACAGGTTGCATAATTATTTATTATACATACTTTACTTTTGTTCAAGTTGTATAAGATTTGTTATTTTGGTCGCAAATTATGGAAACTTTAATGTAAAAAAATCTCTTTAAAGAATAATATGAAAATTCTAGGTTTTTAAAATAACTTTCAGACATTTTCAGGCTTTTCAGGTATGTCGGAGACCCGGATATTAAGCAAACTCATAATAATAAACAAATCGAGCTATATAAATGCTCTCATGGTTCATTATTCGTCAAAAAAACACGCTAATAGATAAAATTACGATAATAACACTTAGGGGATGTAAACATAGCGCTGGCTTACATAGCACGCATGACTAATATATATATACTTATTATCAATATACCGTAACATCTTTATTATTCATTGTATGTGAATAAAAAAAATTAAATGCTAAGACATGCCTACGTACCTGAATTTGCCAGATTTTGAAACTGTTGTGATAATAAAATTGAAAACAATTTATTTATTTGTTGAATAAGAAAACATATTCATGATAATAGCTGCATATATTCAGAACCAGCGAAAATTCTTATGCAAGAAAAAAGTAACTGATTATAGAATACTCTACTGACGGATAAGTTTTGATTCATTTAAATTAACAATTTCGCTAAACTAATACAGCGAACAAGCGATTCAAAACGCTAAATATTTAAAAACAAATTCCAATTTTGAGAAAATGGAAAAAAAGCAATAAATATTGTAGTCGATAGATTACACATGGTGATTTTAAGGGTCATGATGATGTTTTCTTTTCTTTTTTTTATTTAATAATAAATCAAATAAGTGGGTGAAGTGGGGCTATAATATTCAAAGATCTTGAAAAATGTGAAAATAAAATATGGAACCTTTGCAGACGCTGCATTTTCTATAGATTTCATTGTACATAACTCTGTCCCTCATATTTCTAGGAAAGCCAATATTATAATAAAACTATACGCATCATCTGTGACAAAAAGATAACGCTAAAAAAGTTGCAATTTGTCAGAAAATTTTCAATGAAGGATAAAGTTTCATATCAACCAAAGAGAATAATCTCAAGACAAGTATTAGCAAAGACCATAATTTATCCTAAAGAATTTTCTTCTAATTCTTAGCAATTCTTAGATTAGTAATATTATTATCGGTATTGAAAAAGATGATTTAAAAACAAGACTTAATAAACTATTGTAAAGTATTTATTGTAGTTAGGGATAACATTACCAATTTTCTGAATCAATTATACAGACTTTTTTTCAAAATGTAAGTAACATCGTCGTTTAATTATTCACCCAACTAAAGACTTTACTTGCATAGTGTATTTTATTGTCTCTGTCTTTATGCTTTCAATTTCATGCTGTAACTTTTTATTTTCATTGCAATATTTCTGAAATCTCTTACACTCAGTTACGTTATACGGATATTTTCTTAACAACCCTATCTTAAAGTATCTTAAGCAATATTCCTTTGTCTTAGTTTTTATAATAATATATTTTGATTACAATTTTCTTTTATTTTACCTCATATATATTTTTTCTTACTGTTGGTGTTCTATAATTTTATCATATTAATATATATACTTTTTCTGACTGTAACAGGTATTAGCATGGTAATTATTTATTATCATGTTTTGTTATCGAAAAATCTAGTTTAAAACCCTTCTGTACATAGTATTTTTGCTAATGTTAAGGTCACAGAATTGACATATTATATTTTTATAATTTTTTTTTATAGTTTTCTTTATATCTTCTAATTTTAATTCGAATATATTACCCATATCATTTTTGGATTCGTATCATCAATATTAAGTTTGAGTGTAACTACGTTAAACATAATTTTTTTAGTGGTAAATAATATTTTCTATTCGTTTGTCTTGCTGAAAACATCAATTTTAGACTTTTTCTGCTTTTGACACTTTATTTTAAAATATGTCTAAAAAATCCTTTTACACAAAGGCTAATTTTTTTTACAATTGTGTCAAAATCATAGTAGGAATTTTTTGCTATCACTAGGACGTTCAATTTTTTACTTGGTTATTCTTGTTTTTGTAGGTATTTGGTGTTTTAACGTATACGTATGAGTTTTAATTTGTTTTTCTATTTCAATTTATGTTATCAAAAAATACTGCTACTATGACTGCATTGTTGGTTTTTGTTTAAAAATTCATTGTTTTCTATTCTTTTAATTCCATGCATGCGTCCTTCAATTATTTAATCCATAAATGTCTCATAGTATAATTATTATTGAACTTTTGATTCTATCTTAAGGACCCTTTTAGCATTACTCAGTATTGTTATTTTTCGCATACGGATCTAGACCTTTAACGTATCGCATTAATTGACATATCTGTATTTCTGTGCCTGTTTCTATTTTCACCTTGTTGATATAGTACAGATTTCTTCCTACCCGTCATTTATTTGATCACTATTAATGTGTAACGATTTTTTTGCTATCGGTTAATGTTTTTTTATTGACTTTGTTCAAGCTCCCTTGGCTTATAACGATAGATATTTCTGAAGCTTTCTAAAAAAACTTGTCATTTCTCGTCAACTCGTTGTTTTTAACGTACTTGTTACTTCATTTGAAGTGTAATTTTGTTTTTCAACTAAGAAAGCTTCGTATCGGTAAAACTAAGTTTTTTTTTAAAATATGAAAGAAATGTTTCTCATAGTATTTAAAATAATAATACTTTATTTTTAAGAATGTTTAGGGTATGTTTATGTATTTGTGTGTGCCTAATAGTGTTATTAGTAATATCTTGGAAACTTATATACAGACTATCATGCGTCAGGGTTTAAAACTTTTGTTTTACCATCTTTTTAGTGGCTTGGAAGGAGCTAATATATTATCTATCTCATAACAATTGTTATTACGATTTAAGAAAACAGGAAATGAGGGTGCAGTCATTTTAAGCTGAAAGAATTACAGTTCGATTCACAAACCTAATTTGCTTAAAGGATCGAATCTATAGCTTTATTTAACGGTCTTAATCGACCCGATACGTTATTTTGTTGTATCTTTTTAGAACAAAATTGTTTTTCTAATTATTTAT
>JAPYYV010001781.1:0-40802 GCA_030522625.1 Copidosoma aretas
ATTGTGAACTATTCTATTTGAACCATAAAATTTCTTGGAAAAAATGTATTTGAAACTATGTTAATTTTCCTAAATACTGCCTATCTCAGATCACAACAAAGAATAATACAATTTACGTTCCTAGAAACAAAATCAATAATTTTATTTCTGTCAGTTGATATAGTGTGTGATTATCTCATTTTTTATACTACCAACAGATTAAATTTTTTTATGTTACAGATACCAAAAAAAACTCGAAAAAATGCTAGAGACAACGAGGCCCTCTGGACGAGATCGAGGAAAGTGTTATCAGAAGGACGAGCACTGAGGGGGAAGAAGAGGAGGTATGCCGAGAAGTTGGTGTAAGTGTGGCGAAAATCGAAGTGAGATGAGGTTGCGATCGATGAGGTGGTGCGCCCCCGGTAATGCTCGTTAACATGCCAGCCATCGGCTCCGCCACTTTCCGCCTTCTTCGAGAGCTCTTCGTCTTCTTTGCCCTACTGTCTATGCCGCCCGCAAGTCACGGCCTAGATCTGAGTGAGTATCATAGTTACGTGGTCTAATGATTTATACATGATGGCGTGAATGTGGTAGAGTTTGATTTTACTTTGGAAGCACGTGACGGAAGGAGAATTCGAGGACTGATGCTAATTTAATTGTTTTTGCAGCGAATGTTAGGTAATCTTCACACTTTTCAAACTCTTATGAAAGTAAATTTAAAAAAAAGGATTTTGAACACTGCAACTTTTGAGGTGTCTAAAGAGTTATCCTAAAAAATTTAATGAAGTTAGGCACGAATATCATATTCATGAAATTGGTGCAATAAAATTAGCAAGCTATAAAAACTTTATTCGTAATCCTTGCATTTGACCGACAACAGTGTGCTTGACTTATTTGCATTGTTTGCATCGTATAATATTTCGCAGCGCTTGTCGCGGTCGTGCCACTTCACTTTACTGTGCAGAGGCCATAAAATACTTGAACTACCACTCGACCGGATAACTTTAAATTTATCATGACCTCCCTGCAGTGCAATATATTATCTCACGATGGACGCTGAAACGCTATTTTTTTCATTGTTTGCATCTAAAACATTTTGACTATTCATATTTTTTTTACCGTAAATAGTGCTGCATTTTCTACAAAATATGATATTGATGATTTGATTTTTTACTAACAATGTTTCATAGATACGTTATTGTTGATACTGCACCCACCTACTTTATGTCAGCTTCTACTTGACCGATTACTACTTAACACAACAGTAATGAATTTCAATTTTTGATGTAAATGATATCACGAGAGATTTGATCAGATCCACAAGCATAAATAGAAAGTCTGTATGCATCATGAATTCTTTGTTTTATATTTATTTTCATCAGAGGGAAGTAAGCATGGGTACAACCTAGGCAGTATTATACTGTAGCAAGGAATAAAAAAAGAAACATACCAAAAAATAAATAATTTTATATGACAGAAAAAGTTAAACTGAATATGACGCATATTACACTAGTTCAGCTTAAGAGATAGGTAAATAGAATTTATAAACGACCAATTCAATCGGTAGTTGAAGATATTCAAAAATCTGTTGTACTCGTAACTACATCTGTATACATGTACCTGTATTACTTTAGAAGAGACTGTGCATGAAGAATACAAAGAGACTAGAAAAGCTCATGTGACATTAGCTGCATGAGTGACACTTTGACCAACTAATTGCACATTCCGTGGCATACAAGAAAAATGTTTACCACACCAAAAGTGACAACACCGTCTAGTAGTTAAACACCAGACGTCAGAGACGATCTTTGTGCAACTTTAAAAGACTGAGAAAAATCTTCTTATGACTCTTATCCTCGCTCTTATCTGTTGTTATTTCTTCTTTTTTCCATCTTTAAGCTGCTCCATAACTCTTAAAGGAGAGGGACAGGTAGGCGTTTTACGCGTTATATTTACGGATTCCAATTCATCTAACTCCAACAACATTTTATTCATTTAGAAAGTTAATCAAACTTTTTATTTCTCGATAATAAAGAGAGAAACTTTCATGAAATTTGTTTTACTAAATAACTTTCTCAATTATTTCTGTGTAATGAGTGTAACGAACCAACGGCAAAAAATTTCCAATTTATTAAAAATGAAAATTCAATTACTGTTGGCAAGCGGGGCTCTCGAACCGTGAGACTTAACAGGGTTCTTTGCACTAATTAAGTCGCTGTGATATGAACTTATCCGCAACGGCGGAATAATTTTCCTCCGACAAATTTAATCATCCTATAATTTCAAACTTCAGCTGCAAACAAGTCCTCCGATGAGGCTTCTCGTTTTTCCAAGTAATTAACTCTATCCGGTTATTGATGAGATTCTCGATCGATAAGAAGACTTAAAATCTTTAAATTAATTAAAACAATTTTCTGATTAAAAATAATAACATTCCAAACTAGGAATCAAATAATACATGTATTTTAATACCAAAAAATCCACTACATATCTCAAGTGATTATGAAAGCAAGGATTCTGCCTAAAGAGCCAAAACAATAACAACTCGAATATCGTTTCTATATTAGTAAACCACTATTATGTCGATTCAACTTGAAACCAAGGCCAGTCAAAAAAAGCCACCAACACAGTTACGAATACCAGCACTCATACTTATGCTTACCAACCTCCGCATCCTCCCCCGAGCCCGCGTCCCAGTACCGCTTGAGGAGCAAAGAGCGGGTTTTACGGGGCTTTTAGGGCCCGGGCCACTACTCAAAACTCGAAAGCGGCTAATTCCACGCCTGGAGGCTTTTGCACGTCGTACACTGTGAAAATTTTAATATACGCCCGTTAGCACACGCGGTAGCGCGTGGAGGTACGCTTGCGAGAGATGCATCAGCACTCGAAAAGCTGACTAATCGGACAGCACGGCATCCTGTGGATTCGAAACTTTCTCTGGAAGCCTGCGGGCGGTGTTGTGTGACTGTGTGTGTGTGTGTGTGTGTGGATACTAGAGGTAAGGGCTAGGCCGTGGTGGCTGCTGCACTGCTGTAATTTATTTCTCCCGAGCTTTCGGCTAGCTCCGAGCGGTGCCCGATACGACGAAAGAGCTTCCGTGTTTTGCTGGGCAGAGTGTGGTACTTTCGTCGAAATTAAAATAGCTATTTTCAACGTTGGGCTTAGGCTGGTGAGACATTTTTAATGGAAGCGTTCATTTGGTGCAAAAGCGATACATGCTTTCACACTTTTACCTGTAACAATGACGTTGATCGAGTTGCCTGGAATAAAAAAAAAATTGAAATTTGGTTTTGATGAACTGTACTCATTCAGAGAGTAAAACATGGTGTCCTACAATTAGCAACATGTATCCCGGAACAAAATTGAGATACCCGACTACTATTAATTTTTTCATTTATAAAGTGTGCTACACAGAAAAATTACAAGTCATTTTTCGACAATACAAACAGAGTTTTCAATCAATTTAATTTAATTTTGATCATTATTTATAAACTGATCATTTGAATACACGATCCAAGCCAAAACCAGAACTCCAAATAATTCAATCGAAGCGCAATTTAATTAAAATTTGATTGAAAATTAAAATTAATTGTTCAATTCATTTGTGTAGGTTTCAATTAACAATCAAATTTAACTGTTGATTAAAAAACGAATCAATCAAGAATTTAATTTTATTCGAATTAGTGTAATAAAATAGTCAATGCTTTTGAACCCCGAAAAAGACGCAATATTCTTTAATTTTCAGGATAAAATACAAATCAGTAAAGAATATGCCATTCGTGTCGTATTTTACAAAATAATTAAATTTTCATTATTACTTCGAATAACTGTCAATTGAGAACTAAATTGTAATTGTAATTGTTTCATTAAATATTAAATAGTTTAAAACCTCGGCTACAATTGTATTGAATTATTGAAATCAAGTAAAATATGAGATCTACCATAATCAGCCAGTAGAACGACTCCCCGAAGCGTCAGACCTCGAAAACCTCTCTTCCATCCTGCCCAACGCTAATGAATATTCCCCACACTTCCGTACCCTCAAATAATGTAATATCACACAATCCATGTTAACTGTTGCAGGACAATGCAAGGAGGCGCTGGGTATGGAGAGCGGCAAAATACCGGACGAGGACATCTCGGCGAGCTCGATGTACGGCCCCACCCTTGGGCCGAAGCACGCGAGGTACGTCAAACCCACTTATAATACCCGTGAGCGGGAGGAGGAAGAGAAAGGCTCCCTTTCGTCCAGCGACGAGGACGAATTCCCAGCATTATAGGAAAGTCCCTTGAGGTAGGGAGAGCCTGGAGGCTTGCTCGGAGTGGGCACCCTTAATGCTTCGCTGAATATGTATTAGGGCTGAGGTAGAAGAGAGCGTTGTTGCTGGTGGCGATAAGTTTTCAGCTGAAATTGTGGTTGAGAGAATGGCGAGGGAGAAGATCATGTGTGAATTGTAATGCAGGATTGTGTTGATGGACAGTTAAACCGCGTGGGATACGCTTTTCTCCATTGCGCTTTTATTTGTTTTTTAATTTAATTTTTCAATTTTAATGGATTGTTATGGAAGTTTAAAAACTCTTTAAATCTCGTTTTATGCAGTTGTTTTTTATTGATAAAAACGTTGAGGCATTAATGGTTACTTATTCTGCGCAAATTAATCGTCCTTTACCCCAGACTTAAAAATAGTACCCTTAAAACAGACTCGGAAGCTTGTCATCGTGACAAGCGGCCTACAAATACGGAAATTTAATTTCGCTCCCCAGCCGATTGCTAGACCGCTGGTTCACAAACACGCACTTCTTTGTGATGGTGCTAATATTCTGGTAAAAATTCATTAGGTTCTCAGAGGCAGGCAGCCTTACTAATCCGAGATGGGATTGTTCGCCGTGGGTCGTAGTACTGGCACGCGTTACAAGCCAGGCCGAGGAGGCATGTAGGCCTTGCCTGGGCCAGATCTACAAATTGCCCCCGATTTCCGCACAAATTTTCCAGGAACGCCTCCGACATAATGCCTGTATTAGGAGCAGCCACCCCCTACGGGACGCAAACGCGAAGGGTTTGGAGCTCGCGCGCGGCCATAAATCTGTATTAGGTCCACACTACACTTACCAGCACAAACCATTTTCTTCTTCATGCACTTTTACGCTCACAAGCCTTGGTCGACGACTAATGGTAGGAATTTTTCTTCTTTTTTCTTTTGCGTACAGTATTTTTCATCTTTTTCGGCTGTAATTACACTGATCGTCGGCTGTACAAGTGGTGCATTAAAAATCGCGCACGGCATTAGCAGGAGGGCGCGAATAATCTACGACACGGAGAAGCTGGTGCTGAAAACGAGCAGTTGGTGATTACAGTTGTGTGCTACGTACTATGAGACAAAAAAAAAAGAAAAAGTGTTTCACAAGAGGTCTGGCGAAAAAAGTGTGAGTGCAATTACGTGCACGTGGTTCGGCGGACACGTCTGTTTTTGTTTTGGTCAAGAGAATGAGAAGATAATATTTGTATAAATTTTTACATATTAAACATTTTTGAAAATTTCTTTGCCAACTCTATGGGAACCCTCTTAAGAAAGAAAACAGTATTTGACAAATTTAAATCGAATAAAAAACAAAAAATTTTGTTTATTATAATTGAGTTTATCTTTATATTTAACAAAATCTGAGCATGCAGTATTCGGAATTAAAAAAAAAATATTTGTTTGAACACCTAAAATACCCCTCTCTTTTGTACAGAATCGACTTCTGTTTTATTGAATGTCAACAATTTACTTTATCAGTCATTTTAAAATAGGGCTATATATGCTCGAACCACCTTCAATAAAGATTAAATGAACTTCATTTCTTGAAAAAAATGGAAAAAGAAACTACTTCACTAAATTAAAAGAATAAATGGAATAAAAATTAAATAACGTACTAATAGTAATAAATAAAATTAAATAATCAGAGATTCAAAGCTACTTCAACCTTACTCACGGTATTCGTCGATCAAAAAAATAATTATAGAAGTTAGCAAAAAAATACATGAAAGTTAATTTTTTTGCATAGCTTTTAAGAATACAAAATACACACGCAAAAGTCAGCACAGTTTCCCCGCAACGATCTGATAAAGAAATTGAATGAACGTCTTCGATGGTTTACATATTCTTACCCTTATACATGGACCTACAACAATAGCACAGGCGACTACAAAGGGGACCTCTGAAGAGCCAGCAGCTCTAGAGGGAACAAGGATAGGAATTGCAAAAACGTAAAGTGACGAAGGCAATATCGTATGTAGCGTGAGATATTGAGATAAAAAAACTATTTTGTATTTTCAAAGGTATGTTGAGAAGCTTTACAGAATAGAGCTTTATGGTAACCAAAAAAGGCTGGTGAAAGATAAAGCTAAAGAGCGCTGATGGTTTGAAAGGGCGTGTAGAGATTAGAGGTTTCGAGTGTAGAGGTGCTAATGCAGAGGAATAAAAAGGAAAAACTACAAAATTGTATTTAGGATAGAAAGTCAGAAAATGAGACGAGAGAAAATAGTAATACTACGTTGTGCAAAAAAAGAAGGCTACTACTATTACGAGATTTGTATCCCTTGACTCAACGAAACAAGAGTCCAGCAGCAAAAGGTTTAAAAGTCTCGCAATTTTCTGCGTCAAGTAATCCACATAACTGTACAGATACACACACGCACACGGTTCCAAAAGCTCGAGCTTTTAATTTTAATTTAGAATTTAATTTTCGAACGGAATTTCGCACCTAAAGTTTAATTTCAACTCTCGGTACTCCGCGAACAGCCTGCACGAGAAGATGAAGAAGAGAAAGAGGGGACGAGGCGTTGAGAGCACAGAGACAAAGCTCGGGCGAGGAAGGAAAATAAGCGCGCAAGAAAATATTGAGATGGCACCCGCCTTGCCGTCCCGACCATACAAAAAGTAAGGGTGTGGGCACAGGAGAATGAAAGGATAAAATAAAAAAAAATTAGAAAGAAAGAGAGAGAGAGAGAGAGAGAGAGAAAAGGGCAGAATCACGTTGGAAGTATTGCCTTCGCGCGTGCTTTCAGCCGTTGCTGAGTGGAAAGGAAGGATGAACAGACGAGCCCCGAGGGGCTTAGACCATGCCCTTGCACTATTTTTTTTCTTAGTCTCTCCAGCGTTACGGTTCAAAAACGGAAAAAAAACTATTTTGTGTTCGTATGATATCAGTCCTTTCATTTTTCCCTTTTTTTCGCAGTCTTTATCCCTTTTTTATAACACAGGTTCTTTTCACTCTCCACCCCGCACATACTCTTGTTTTGCTCCTTCATTTCGTGCGTTGCTATTTCATTGCAGAACACGAATGCGACTGCGACCTTAGCTCTTCTGTCGGGGACTCGTTGTTGCACTATATGTGCGACATTGTGGCGTCATCTCGTTTCTAATTTCATACAAATTGACAATTCTTAACCAGACACATTCTTTTTAGTTGAAAACAAAAAAGTAAACGCTCTGTTAAGTAGAAATTATGCGTTTGCTCGGACATATGTTTTAGAATTCTAAAAAAAAATATTTCTGTTGAGGAAAAACACGAATTAGTATAATACGCGTTTGATCAGACCAACGCATCATGTCAATAGTAAGGTTTTGTTTTAAGATACGCAGTATGTGTATAACATAATGAGTGAACAGAGTCAATTTGTTTCGACTTCGATACAAGTTTACGACCACAGACATATTATATTTGATAAAAAATAATTATTAAACTTATTCAAGTAGTAATGTACGAGTTTAGTCAGACATATACTTTGAAGTGATCAAAAATGTACACTGAGAAAACAAATTAAGTAGTAAAATACGCGCGTGGTCAGACTAAAGCTTCGAATCAATAATAAATCATGATATACGAGATTCACGTCAACAAGGGAGTATACAATTTTGATTTCTTAATTTTTATAGATATTTATGAAACGAACTTGAGGTAAAATCAATCTGATGCGAGCGTTTTCTACGAATCAACCAAGTCACTTATGAAAAATATCTTTTAACAAATCTCACTAAAAATACCAACAACAAAATTATTCCGTTTGCATTATCTCGTTCATGACTCCATCCATCTTTTTTTCTTACTAAAAAATAAAAATAGGTGGTTATGAAAACCTCGAGTCTATTATGTTCCACTCGTTCTCGAACAATCTCTCTCGGGCACTAGCATATGATACGACTTTACTAGATTTGTATCTCTATTAACTACATTTGTTTGAATGTGGTATATGGTAAAGTATTCGGTGCACCCCAACGTCAACGTGCTTGATTTAGCAGCCATAATGAGTACGGGGGAGGGGTTCTCGTCCCTATGCAATAACCATAACGCCAACCGGCTATATGACATCGAAAATTCATTATTCCTGACGTTATAATGAATTCCGCTACCTCTCCAAACGTAAATTGAAAAAAGGTAGTACAAGTAAAACGTGGACTATAACCGAACACAAAGTCATCATCTCAAAGAACACCTGTCACTTGAATAGACAAGAAACAGTATCAAGTAAGGCACACCTGAGTCTAGGTAGTGCATGAGAATGTAGCAACTGCGGCGGACATTTTTAAAAAAGTGGAAAAAGAAAAAGTTGGTGCTGCTGGAATGCTTGTAATAACAAAACTTGTATTACACTACCCTCTGCCCCAGTCGACGAGGAAGATGAGAAGGGAAGACCCGGAGTTTCAGCTCAATTTACGCAGCGTATATGTAGTACATTTACAATGCTCAGACAGTGGCACGATTTTTCTGATGAGAGGGAGAAAGAAAGAAAGAGAGAGATTGTACTCAAACTCAGCTTGCCCCTCCTCCTCGTCCTTTTCTTATACTATGTGCAATGGCATGATGGTGGTATACGCGTTATCGCACCCACGCATATAACATGACGCGCACCCTCTTCCTGGTCTTTTTCCATCTCTCGCTGTTTTTTCAGAGAGTCTCGTGCATAAAAATAGCACATAAATTGGAAGAGGCATTACTACGCTCGTTTTCCTCTCCTCCACTTCTCTCATTCCTTTCTCTCCTTTTGCGTACTTTAATTTATGTACACCACACTAATAACAGTGAGGGGGGCAATAACAGGTAGGCTTGCAGCGTGTATTTTTCGCATTTTTCTGCCTCTGTGAAGAAGTTGCCGGTTGCGAAAGGGAGTGTGCATGCGTGCCCGTAAACGCCAAGAGTATAGGACATGTTTTATTGTTGGAAAATTAATATGTTTCGCTTTGGGCTCTATGAGCACGAGCGTTTTGCTTTGTGCCGTACATGCTTTGAAAAATGCTTACACACTTTATTTTATCTCAGCAGGTAATTGTAGCTCTTGTTTTGTTCTTTTTAAGTGAAGGCTTTCGTTACATTTTCGAAACACAAAGTGGAGCCTTTCACTAAACTTTGTTGTTTGTACTTAGTTTCTTTTTCGAGGTGTGAATTTCAATGTGTTTGCCCTTGTATTTTGGTCGATAGTGACACTATCATAGTGTGCTCTTGTATTACAGTAGGGTAGGATTTCATTCGTGAACAGTTGAAATTTTCAAAAGTTAGTAATCAAGTACTTTGAAATTCCTGTCTACCATGACATCTGGTTTGAAATTTTTTCAATAATCGAGAACCAGAGTTTAAACTTATTTTGTGAGCGAAGCATTTGTTTATGTAACTCATAGCTCGAAATTGTTCGAATAAAATGAATATTATTTCGAAAAGCAAGCTGGCCAGCGCGAACTTTTCAAAAGTTATTTCATTGTGCACAACATTCCACCGTCAAGGCAATCCAACTACGGCTAGTCTGGGAAATAAATTTAAATTTTAAACGTCAACTGTTTTGCCACGCGTTCCACGTAAAACTATTCGCGAATACAGCTGGGCCGCATCCCTTACTTCTCCTACAAAAAAAAAGAGCACAGTAAAAAAGGACATACAACTCGTGAGAGCAAAAGACAAGGGCAAGATAAGCTCGTACAAGCAGAGGCTGGCTATCTCTTTTTTTTGGTGCTGTTGTCATTGTTGTCGCACACATACACAGAGGCGAAAACTGGGTCGCTACCTATGCGAGTCGCTCTCTCAATGCGAGACATCGCGGTCTTTTACGCGTGAAATAGTTGTTAGTCCCTACACCCATTATTTCTTGTGGGAGACTTTTCCTTTAGAAGAAATATTGTGCAGTACATATTCGTGGACGAGCAATGCTTCGCAAAAAAACATAGGAATTTGATAAAAAAATACAGAAAAAAAGTATCTCTTGTTGCTCACTCTAGGTCAAAGGAAAATTTTGATATCATAGTTTTGTTGTGTATTTTGCTTACTGGTATTTTTTTCTGCACTATAAATATAGTCAGGCTTTTGAAGCCTATCACATATTTCAAAAGTGAATATTTATTTTGATACCTGGTAACATAAATTTTATTTTTAACGTTCAAACAACCCTACGGTAAAACTTTATCTACGAATCTCATGACTTGCAAAAATAAATTAATGAAAAATCAATGTATGTATATTTTGATAAATAATTATTCCTGAAAATATCTTTTTCTTCAAAGCAAACTAAGCCTTAACCCGCCATTATAGTCAATCATCACAGCTCGTTTGCTCTCTCAAAAAGCGACTGCACCACAAGCATTTTTTTCCTCTCATTTTTTTCGGAAAAGCCAGACATACCTAAAGTTACACATCCTCTTTTTTTTTGTGATCGTTACTGTAACTGTTTTTGAGAGTGGAAAGAGAAGAACTACCAATCTATCGGCAGGTACAGGCGCTCTGCAATACCACCATGCCACTGCTGGAGCCGATAACGAAAATCGATTCCATTCACTTCCGCAGGAGCCGGCTGCTGCCGTTCGTAGCGCATATCATGTGACCAAGGCGTGTGAATGTTGCCGGTCGATTTCACTCCACACCCGATTCGCAGCCAAGATAGCAATGTGTGTCCGTGGGTGTGAGGCAGGACGATGGGAGATACCGGACGGATGACCGGGAATATATAGGGAAGTAGCACGTAGTTTGGTGCTCGCTGTGTACTGAACGAAGGCAATAAATTATACAAGTATTGCAAAGATGGTGATTGGTTCATTATAAAATCAAATTTAAACACATTTTTTTCTCTGTGCGCAAAACGATGGAAATCCATTAAAAAATACGGAAATCTGAACAGCAAGTAAGAAATAAAGCAAATGCAACCCCTACAGTTGGCGTAGGAAGTCTTTACCTTGCATTTGAAGGGTATCGCAAAAATCTATATTTTCTAGTTACAGAGCTGGAAGAATTTTTCTGCCACTAATGGAAGACCATCAGGGATTCGTCGATGATTGGAAGGAAAAAGGTTTCATTGGAAAAATAACTAAATAGCTGTTGGACGTTAGTGTTTGGCTGGTGTTCAATCGAAGGCGAAACCGTATCCTTTTGCTGCTGTTAACCAATTTGCGAAAAGTGGAAAATGAAGAGTACAGGCGAAGTGAGGGAACGGATTCCCTTTGCTGCTATCCTTTGAGCTGCGCTGGATTTTCTTCTGCACGAGTCGTCGACGTTTTTAATATTGCCGAGCTGAGAACTTGTGAGACTTTATTCCTTTTTCCCGCTCTCATCCAGCTCTTTTTTTCCATCTTTCCTCTGAGGCCTCTGGAAAATAATGGTTTTGCTTGTCTAAAGAGAGTTATAGGAAAACGCTCCTCTACCTTCTCTTTCACCTTGGGCACATAAAGCCTTTCAATATTGCTTTGTGCATGGATATCTGATCCAAGTTAGTTTCCAACCTTTCCGCTTGAAGAATAATTATATACTCTTTTCAATTCTGTTCTATTTGATTATAAAATTTTAATATTCTTTAAAGATCTTTGTTTTACAGGAGATTTTATATCAGAAACTCAGACACAAGTACCCATACAATTTATTACATAAGTCAAATTATTTGCTGATGTCAGCACTCTGATTACAAGAGTAGCGGGTACTCTTAAAAAAACCATTCAAATCTGAACACAGGTGAGAATATATGATTAAGTACAAAAAATTACTCCCAGATTGATCATCGGAATCCGAATTAATTGACTTAACATCGAATGTTATTTGTATATTAAATGAATGTACTAAAGTGAAGACTATTGATGCACACTGAGTCACTTCTTGCGATTTTTACGTAAAGGTAATTCTTGCACAGTGTGATAGGATAAAAAGTGCGTGGTATAAAAAATAATGTATGGCTGAGGTGAGGGTGTACATACAAGTAAAAGACATTATACGATTGTTCCGGCATAATTACTAGAAATGCAACCCATTACTAAGCACGAGGGTATGGCGAAGAGACGGAGAGAAGGTGAGCTGCGGCGTGATTTTTTCGAAACCACAGTATTATGTAGTTGTATTAAATTTAATCAGCCTTTTAGCGGCGCCGAGGCACGACTTCTTCCCCCTATGATATTCAGATAATGCAGGCAGCAGCTAAACAGCGACATGCTTTGCATCCACCTTCGACTAACTACATCGATTTCTTTGACTTTTTGACCATCCTATGTACATGCTACATCCTGGCTCGTCTATTCGTTCTAGCTGACCTCCTCTGCTAAACTGCACATATTTGAATGTGTGACTTTGTAGTTAAAATTTCATATAATTTTGCACGTTCTTATAAATTAGTATTCTATAATGATGCACACAGAGAAGTAC
Organism: Copidosoma aretas; assembly: GCA_030522625.1. Classification (NCBI taxonomy): domain Eukaryota; kingdom Metazoa; phylum Arthropoda; class Insecta; order Hymenoptera; family Encyrtidae; genus Copidosoma; species Copidosoma aretas. The sequence goes on from JAPYYV010001781.1 coordinate 12,625, forward strand.
TTTTAATTAACCAAACTGGAATTATAAGTAAAAGTAACAGAGGAACTAAATAGAGGAAGAAAAAATGCTAATTCTTTTACGTGATACCTGTGCAAGCACCCCAAAACACTGTCATCCCCCTATCCTTTTCTTGTTATTTTCACCACTTAATTGCTTTGAATTCCAGTGACATAGAAGTATCCCCTCCCCTCCCATGTTCTCATCCCCAAAATCGAGAACTCTCCCACATTCTTTAGATTTTTCCTCCGAATTTCCACTTTCCATTACCTACCGTCCCCGACTGGCGATTGCTCGTCTACTCCCACAGTTCTTTACCTGCCAGGCTCCTACTGCCACTGTGTTGCTGCTCGATTTTTTATACCTGCTGCTCTGCTTTTTTATTTCCTGCTTTCGTGTTTCACTCCAGCCACCTTCTCTTTGACGCGCTTCCACCTTCCAGTTCACGTTCATTTTTTTCCACGTCCAAGTTGCTAGAATGATATTATGCTCGCTTTCATCTCAGCCACGAAAAGAGTAATTAAACTTTTGCTTCTCCTAGACGAAATAAGATTCCGAAAACGCAACACTTGATGATAGCCGTAATCGATTCGCCGTGTAAACAGGTATAGTCGTGAGAGTCGAGCGCTTGCTGGACTATAAGCAACGGTGACGTGACTTTCTTGAAAAAAAGGGTCCGTTTCTGTAGTCGTGATTTTCGCCGTGGCCTACTTTCACTCGTGCGTGCTCCGCTTCCTCGCTCCCCGTTCAGTGGGCCATTGTCAGCGTCGCGGCGCCAAGCGCCCGCAAAAAAGACGAGCACCCCACCCCCAACCCTTTACCCTTTCTTTTCATTTTATTTTGCCGTCCTACGAAATTGCTTTTCGCGTGCCGCTGCTGCTGGCTTTTTGGGTAGCCCTCTCTTTGCCGAAGCGAGATGGCGAATGCGTTACGTTGATTAAGCTTTTGAGGGGGAAGCAGGGGCGTGCTTGAATTTTTTACACGAGCAGAAACCCGTTGGCTTCTGATTTCCCATTTTTTCGGTGTTTGCGTTGTATTGGACTCATCTCAAGAATGTTGATTGTAATAGATATTAAATCAACATCTTATATTTTAAATTGAGTAAAACACTTTGATTAAAAAGTTATGATTTTATTTGATGGACAAAGTAAAAATAGAATTCGCCACCAATGTTGCTTCGCAAGCGCCCCCGGGCCCAGCGATCGCCCTGGAGAGATGCATATTATTGATGAAAACTACTAATAATTATCAGGGCATGGATGCACACACAAAAAAAAAGAATTAGATTTCAATGCTGAAACAGTTTTGAAAAAATCAATAACTTATACAAATTAGAAGGATTTGAGGCAGAGATAAAAACACGAAAGTATTAACATCGAGAAATATGTGCAACTACGGAAAAACATACAGAAATATCGTTATACAGTTAAGGGCACCAATAGATATGAAAAATAAATAAATATTACCTTTGAAGTTTGAAAATAGAGATGTTTGAGGTTTGATGATGGATTCCATTAGAATTAAAACCAATGGTTAAGAGCGTTTTCAAATAAAGTATATCTTCTTCTAAGTGAAGTGAAGTACTGCACCTATCATTATTCTTGGATTTCAATATATTTTTAATAACTTTCTGACTCGAGGATTAAACATCTGTCGCATTTGATTATAAACAAAAGTTAGATATCCGATCAAGCACTCCGTGGAGAATTTTTAAATACCTTTAAGGAACATTTCAAGCTTGAATATTTTTAATCTCCCGTCATTTTATCGTACATACACAAACATTCTTGCCATCCTCAACTATTTCATGCTCGTTATATTGGCCATAGTATGCCACGCCGATAAGCCTGAGTAGCCTCACATCTACACACAAGCACACCAATACGCACAGTATACCTATAGCCCATGGAGGACGCATGGAAAGACATGGACTCATGCGCCTTGGCTAACAATGGGGAGTAACCAGCCCAGCGTAGAGTACCCTACCCCTACTGCTGCAGTTAATTAGACAGCTATGCTGTTAACGTCTCTCTCACCCCAACCTCTATCTCCTTGACCCTCATATGGACTCTCTAATGACATTCTAGCGCATCTCTCGTGATAGTCGCATTGTTGCTGAAATCGCATATTCCACCATTGGTGCTGCTGCTGACGAAATACGCGCCAAATAATAATAGTATGTGTCCGGACAATTGCTGGTAGAAAGAGAAAATGCGCGAAATTCCCCTTGTGTTTCATGCTTCCATTCTCTGATTGCGCATTTTGATTTGCGTCACATACGTGTCTGTATACATGAGTGTGCGCATTATACGCGCTCGGCTGGAGCTCGGTCTGTCTAGTTAGTTCATCAAGTGTAATTAGAACAAATAAAGGTTAGTGAGATTGCAGTTTGCTTACGTCAAAGTCTCAAAGAGATGTCAATGCTACTTTTACGAAACTTTTATGATTTATGAAATTTTTATAAATTACAAAACTTATATAAATTGTATACTTTTGAAATATATGAAAAAAGAAATCACCACTGTGTCATTAGACAATTCTATATTTTCAAATAACGGCACACATACTTGGATACATAGTGAATGCAGAATTCAGAGTACCCATACGCATGATACACAGCACCAGAAACCACAAACACAAGTAATCCTTGAGTAATCTTTACGAGAAATCTAATTAAGCTCCCGCGAGTGTGGCCCAAGCGTAATTAAATGAAATAGTAACGAAGATAGTAACGAAGCCATGAGTCCCTCCCGACCTTTCTCGAAACGTGCATTTTGGGATGCGTTAGCTCGCGCCTAGCCGCAGAATGCCTACACTCCCCACCTTCCTCTTTCCACTTCTTGTGGCTGTACAGAGTGACAACAAATTAGCGTTAAAAGTCTTGCAACGAGGGGTCAAAGCTAATTATGTCCCGAGACTGGTTGGTTAGGTAGGAGTAGTAGTTACTGCACGATACATAATAAAGACACACATATGGCTTGAAATTTACGGACACGGTACTCTTAGCTGGATCGGAAGACTAAAGCCGTTTTTCCATATTAATAGTGTAAAAATAATAAGAACGAACGTTGGAAAGGGAATGGTCGATCGGCTGGTCAGCATTGTGGCTTGGCCTCATCATCAGTCCGAGGGCTTATTAGCATCACTAATAAACTTACTCGTTATCGCCACATGCTGCTACTTACTGCTATTGCTACTATACTCTGTTGCCCTATTGTTGCTTCTACTGATCCACGTGTGTGTTTATATGTAAATGTGGGTTAGTATTTGTACATGCACATGGTGTTCCTTTGATCTTTGGACAAGCGAGATGTTTGTAGCGTCCGTGCGCCCAGAATATTGCCCCAGCAATATTTACCCTTCCTGAAAATTAATTGCTGGTTGTATCTAAAACTACCAGCCTATATGATCGTGTATAAATTGAATTATTGCATGCTTCAACCATTATTATTAGACATAAGGAATTAATCATTTTTCTGTTTGATTGTAGGCTACGCAAAGATACGGGTGGAGGTGCCTGGTGCCCAAAGAACATTGTCAAGGAGGGTGTGAAAGAATTTTTGGAAATAAATCTGCACACCCCGCGGTTACTCACCTCGACCCGCACTCAGGGCCGATTTGGTAACGGCAAGGGTTTAGAGTACACCGAAGAGTACTACATCGAGTACTGGCGGCCGGGCTTCGGCGGGTGGCGCAGATGGAAGGATCGACGAGGTGTTGACGTGAGTTTGCATTTATCCTTCTTCTTCTCGTTCTTGTTATAGTACTGATCCCTTGGCATACGATCTGTAGTAGGTATAGTGGCAGTGATAGTAGTGTCACTCTGAGGATGTGAATAATGCATCAGCAGGAGGATTTGCTTGAGGATCGAGATTGCCGTGTTCGCGTGTGTGCCCAGAGTATTGCTGCTTTCAAGCTGATGGCTCGACAAGCGACATTTTAAATTGAATGCTCTTACTATTCTCTTGGGTCATGATGTTCAATGCCTGAGGGATTTGCGATCAGATTTCATTTTTTATATTTATTTACAAAGAAAATTTTTTTATTTCTTGGCGGGAGAAATATTCAAATAATCAATAGCTGTTTGGTTGGTTAAAAATTTAAGATGCTTTAAGTGACAGAACTCGGGTAACATGTGCCATAGCATCACGTACCTCTAATTACTACCCGCAAGCCGCCGAATAGCCATATCGATTGCAAACAACAACGAGCTTCCTCTCCCACACACATGCTCGTCCGCACACAGAGTCAAATACACATAATAATTACAGAACGTGACGTGCTAATAAAGGTCCCTTTAACATGTCAATCTGCGTACTGTTATACTCCGCAGTGGTGTCCATTAGTCCATCAAAATTGTAGCATATTATTATATGCGTACGTAAATCAGATGACAATTGCAACGATAGGCATTAAGGGGGGATTCTGTATCAGCCTGAAGTTTTTCGATCTTTTTTACCCGGCAGAACGACATTCCTCATTCCTACGTGGAACTGATTTTGGATCTGTCTTTTCATCAATAATAAATTAAATTGCTTGTGTGTATGCGAGTTTCGCGGAGTTTAAATGACTTGATGGATTAATGAGGTTTTTCTACCTAGGGCAGAAAGTGCGGCAGAGCCTTTCTGCCCTCGGGACGGATTTTCGGCCCGCTAATCACTTTCTGCCCGCGGTACAAAAAATGTTGTCCTCACCTCGGGCATAAATATACAACAACCACGCCCTTCGGGCGCGGTAGTCGTATTTTCTGCTCTAGGTAGAAAATGTACTATTGCTAGTGGTAGCTGGGGTTTTATCGACCCCGATGACTGAACGTGTGTGTATTGGGACAAGAAAATAGTTACGCGTAAGGGATAGCCTTTGATGATTGTAGAGCCTATTCTCGCTCTAATTGTAACTTCCTGCATTAAGTAGATATTGTCCACGTTTTGCTACACATATCGCTGTAGACTTTCTTATTCTCTTAAGCAAGACTTTTTATACTTTTGATTTAGCTTAAACAACTTAAATTCTGATTGTATTTAATAGTCAAATTATTTATTTTTATCCAGATTTATAATAGAAAAAGAAGGAAAAGAAAAAACATTAATATTATGTACATTTAGGCCCTACAATTGAAAAATAATAATCTTTCTAATCTTACATGTACTCAAAAACTCTCTCCAACTCATCCCTGTCGTTTACAGCAGTACCGTTGTTTCACCATCCACAATAAAGCTGATTTCTGGTATGGGCATGTCTTATGATATTCAATATTTTTATTTACATAGCAGACCGATAGTTTGTGGGTCATATAGTTTGTTATCTGAACCAAATGATTACCGGTTGTATCACTCAATAGGAGAGAACCATTTTTCACAGAACAGAAACTCAAAAATTATAAAGGAAAATGAAAAAAAAAAAAAAAAAAAAAAAAAAGAGTTATAATAGTTTGAAAATTTATGGGAGGGGACCTCCAAGCCCTCGGGCCGGGGGGGGGGTCCGGAGGGCACTGCACATAATGCGTCTCTGTCAATGCAGAGGCCACTACCCTGTGTTCCACAGCGACCCGCTCTCTTTCCCTCTCGCATTGGTGACAAAGCGCCAGCGGCAACGAAATCTCACCCTCGTGTATAACAAACGCGCGTGTCCCAGCCCGGAAGCACGCTAGTATTGATTTGGACAGCAGCCGACGATTATGCCTGTATAGGTCAGCTGCTTCGATTGCCGTTTACGTGAGTTTGGATGTAGACATTTTTGACGAGAGCGACAATTATCTTCGAGTACTTTTTTCGCTCGTTATTCGTGCCAGCAAAGAATTTCGTGCCCTCGAATGAAAATAATTGGATATTGTTGAAAGAGTCGACGCGGGCTTTTTGGAACGTTGTTTCGATCATTTTTTCGAATTTTTTTTTTGTGACAGTTTGGGAAACGATTTTAGTGGTTTTCGTAAAATAATGAAAATTGACTTCTAATTTAAACTCTCACTCAAGTTATATGTGAGTCTTTGGTGTGAAGTATTTTTATCTCTTATTTTACACTCAACTGGCAATACGTATACTTGTATATGTACGTATATTTTGGTGTGGTGTACGTTACATACGCAAAACTATGTGCATAATTAAGGGATTGTGTACATAGGTGAGAACGAACTATTTCAAAAACTTATTTTGATAACGATAATTTGAACGGTGGATTTCGGTGTTGGATAACTACAGTTATGGTTCATGTTACAACTAATTGGACGATGGCTACAGTTTGAAATTATTTCACACCACACCAAACGCTCCATTTTCATTATCCAAAATAGGAGAAATGAATTCAATCATTTTTTAAGTAAAATACGCATCATTACCAGATGAACATACATTTTCGAGAAATCTATCTTGAAATTCTATATCTTGAAATGACTTTGAGAGAATATGTATACCAAGCTCCAGGGAAGTTACATTCAAGGTTGTGGACCCTAAAACGTTGACAGATTAAAATTAAAAATATCAAAGAAAACTTTACAAACGATAATTGTTTCAAAAGAAAGAACCAAAAAATGAAATTGCAGGAACGTCAGGAAACAGATAGCAGCACTATCCGAGTGGTAGACAAATTTCGATGAAGCTGGGCCACGTTCGTCTACCGAGTTCTAATTTAAAAGATATCAGAGCCAGAGTAGACGAGCGTGCGATTTTCTCACCGTTGACGGCACCGTAGTCGCTTTTTCCATTCCCTTTGTCTTCCATATGCAGGCCGGTGGCTATGACGTTATTGCACGTGCGTACACTGCTGCCTTTGCTCTCTACGTGATCCACCAAGCCTCCAAGGCATTCACCCCTCTGAGAAGAGATGGAGATAGAAAACGGAGACTTGAAACTGGAGGGTCTTGAATCGTTCTACTCTCGGAGCTTTGACTCTATTTCTGAACGTGTATGCTTAAGACACGCTTTATAAACTGTCGTTCTGAAGTGAGGGAATTCGAGAGGAACAAATACGATGAATATTCTACTGTATCTTGTTTTTCTGTGCAGAAGAGTAAGTGTGAGTATGTCGTCGGGGGGGGGGGTGGGGGGGGCTGAAGTTTTTCATAGCTTTGTTTGCATGTTTTTTTCGCAAAAGTACGGAGATGTACGTGATGCTATTTCACTGCAGTTAATAGAGCCAAGTAGTCTTACAAGACTGATGAATGGTTAAATAGCACTAAAGACTCTTATGAAACTTCTCACTGTTTCATATGAAAATTTCTAAGTTTGGCCAAAGTTTGTCAAGCTTTGCTAATGAGACTTCCTCTTACTCGATTGATGAAAATTATTATTTTTGCACGCCAATATTACTACGCTACCAGAAACGTCGCGCCGTCAAATTATCCATTTTAAGCCTGTCTTGCTTCGTTTCATGCAGCGTTTTGCCATCTTTTTTTTTGAGCTTACATTTGCATAGAACACTACCTCAATAATTTGTTCTAGTCATTATCTGCAAAAAACAGAATTCGCACGGAAAATTGATATCCTGGGAGCAGGTGGGAAGAAAGCAATGCAGCAGCAGCAGTGGCTGCAGCATAAAGAAAAGAAAGCTTCGTAATAGCCAAGATTTACGAGCTGCATGACGTGATGGTGGAGCAGAGGTGGAGGGAGAAGGAGGGGGGGGGTAAAGGGCTTTTCCCCACGCCAACGTCTTACGCTAATTCTGACGCTTAGGATTCATTGCTCAGCACCACTGGGATTACACTTAGGGGAAAGAGACGGAGAGCGAGAAAGGGTAATAAGTGTCTACCCAGCGCTGGCAGGTAGGATAGGGTACAAGGCTTACCTGCTTACTCGCTCGCCGGCGAAAACAATACCAGAGGCGCTGCAGCGATAAATGCGCTCTTCAAGACGGAGGACAATGCTTCCCAGACCACCCGCATAAAGATGATTGTCCCCCCCCCCCCCCCCACTTTGGCCCCTTTTACCTCTACAAACAGGCTTTCTCTGCGTCGACTAAAGGCATCCTTGTGTTACGAGTAGAAGTATCAAAAAGGAAAAGATGCATAAAAGTTATCATGGCGATGTTGCTGTGAAAAATTACGGATTCTTGAGAATCGTCGACAAAAAAAGCTTCAACCAAACCTAATAGTGTAGAGATGAGAGTAATTTAGTTTAAGCAGAAACGAAATCAGAATATCTTAAAATTAGACCCTGAGTAGTTTTTGTGATCAGTTGGCGATCAGGTTTGTCATGCCTAATGGATTAGTCCCTAACTATATTAACTATGCTGATTTTATCGTTATTTCGGTGACCTCTGATGTTCATATTGCTTCGTGCACAATGTCACAGACTCACATTAGTTGTATGGTATCAGCAAAGTACAGCTACAGCAGTACTGTGTCTATTTGTACATTTACAAACGTGATTCTAGTACAACTATTAACAATACCTTCTACTATTCCAGTAAACTCTTTCAAATTTTAATAGCAACTTCTATCATGATTTGAAAAAAAGAGTTACGTTGGACTACTATTTGAAGTAATACATGATTCTGCGCTATTTTATGATTTATTGGTCCAATATTATGGCCATAAGCTAAACCCAACTTAAGTTGATCCAAGGTTTGTTGGTTTATTTAAGCCTGATCAAGAACTGATTACCATAAATGACAGTCTTATCAGTCCCATTATATATTTAATAATTTTCTATTCAAGATGTATTATATAACTTTTTCAGGTAGCTTATTCAATTCAGAACCAAACTGAATTTACATTTATAGCAAGATCGAAAATCCAACAATCCTTGTCCTCCGATAACTTATTTTTTTATTATCTTATTAAAAGTCGTGCTCCCGTTATTGAGTAATATACATGTGCTTAGCACGTGTTCGACTGGTAATTCTTCGTTAGGCGATTCCGTCGAGGGTACTGGAATTGGCGAGCTTTACCTGGACAGAAGTCAGAAAAATCGTGCCAAGAGAATGAAGCGAAATGACATTATCGCAAAACGAATTATTTCAGGACATATTGACAGCAAAGTCTGCCGTAAAAAGTTTCAGATGAATATGATAATCGGTCATTCTGTGCTCCGCTCGAGCACGTATTTATAGCGGAGTGATTGATTTTAATTCGATATGCGTTCGCGTTCGGGATGGCTCTTTTTCCTCCCCGTTTTTGTTCCTCTACCGTTTTTAAAGTAAATTATGTATGGATGGCACAGGTTGGAATTCTTAGCCAAAATTACGGCAATCGAGTTGTACAGAGCGCTGTTTTTGAACTGTCTTCTCGTTTTACGTAAGTGAACTTCTTTGCTTGCTACTTCAGCTGTAATTGACCGTTCAAATGTTTCTGAAAAAAATACTTTTTTGAGGTAAAAGATTTGGATGTATATTTTTAGTATGACAAGTAAAGCATCTTTGCCTGCAAAGTTCCAAGTATGATATCTTTATTCAATTATTATCTATCATTAGTAACAATCGATCATCAATTTATCAAAGAACAATAGTTTCCTCTAATTAAAATGTTGTATATTTGAAGGATACGTTTTTCAAAAGTTTACTACCAAGACTTAAATTTTATTTGATTCTGCTATACACTCAATCACTATTAATAAAATGATTACCAGATCGAGTTGACCACGCACGTGTTATTTTTGTTGACTCGTCGAGTCTCATATCTACTCAGATTTAAGGTAAGTTATATACCAAGATTTGAAGGGTATCCAAAAAGTTGTATTTCTCAGTCTAATATGATGTAATCGTCACCATTTTAATGTATGATACTGTCACAATTATGAGGTGTATTGCAGATTTTCAGATTTTTTCCTAGATTATTTATCAAAATATCGTGTGAAGAAAAAAAAAACACTCTTTGTGATGAAAAAAATTTCATTATCATCCGATTTTAACAAACGAAAGCTAGTTTTTTTCTCCATCGAAATAGCTACAACCTTATCGTTTTTTTTTTTTAAAGGTCGTATCATTGTAATTTATGCATTAGTTTATTAAATCTTTTTTAATTTGTATAAATAAATATATTTTAAACAATAAATATGCCTTTTTTAGGAAATCAAAGACAGTGAATTAATAGCTATTTAGGAGTAGAGAATAACAAGCTTTTGTTTATTAAAGTCTGATTATAATTAAATTTTTTTCATTGCAAAGAGTGTTAATGTTTCATTTAAACGATATATTGATGAATAAATTAGGAAAAAATCTAAAAAAAATTCTACAATATACATCATGTATGCGGCAGTATCATACATTCAAATGACGACGATTACATGATATTTGACTGAAAAATTTAAGTTTTTGGATACCCTTCAAATTTTGGTATACAAATACCACGGTCCTTGAAGAATAAAACTAGTGAGGCAGAAGAAATTTCGCTTTGTCTTGTCTTTGATTATTTCAGCTCGAATTGAAGACACATCACTAATGTGCATACTGATCTTGACCGGGTTTATTCTCTTTGTGAGAAGAAACTATATGTTTGCATTTTAGTACTTTCAACTTTGAGACTATAATTTCATGTTTTCGCCATCATTTTTCTTTGTTTATATCTCTGAGTCTCCATGGCTTTAATATTGTATCTTTATGTACATTATTTGTGTACATACATTTTAAAAACAAAATATTGTAGGAATGAAACGTACGCAAGATAACTATAAACTAATGTGCCGTCACGGATACACAATATAAATACCTATTATTCATCAAACATTGATAAAAAATGTACATGCATTGGCTCCGTATACTCTACGCAATTTTAATCGCCCAATCATTCCTTTTATTTTATCAACAAATCGTATTATAGAAGTTTACTCAACAGACTTTAACCAACAAAGTTGAGGCCCTTATTTTAAATGCTAGCGACGCTGATATATTTGTTGGACTCGATAGCTTTCAAACAAGAGATATGGAAGACTTGCCGGCTCCCTACAGTTTTAAGTAAAGTACTTGAGTATGTGTGATAATAGTAGAGTTGCATTAGGGAAATTGGGTTATTTAAAGGTGATCAAATTATTAATTGTACGAGTATTAATTTACGACTTCCAAGCAGCTTGAAAAAAAGAGATTAACATTAAAGCTTGTATGGCTGAGCTTTTAAAATTCGTTTAAAATTAATTGTCATTGGTTTATGTAGGATAACTTTCTAATAATAAGTTAAAACGTATGACAAGGATAGTATCATAATAATTATCATTTTAATAAAAACATACAACTTAGTAGACACAAAATAAAACGTGGAATTTTTCGGACAAGGTAGATAACTTAAGGTCGAATTATTTTTCTATTTGAAGGGGAAAAAAAATCTAAGGAAAGTACTACATCTTAGTACCAATTTTTGCATTTAAGCAAATGTGTTTGCTAAAATAATTTTTGCTTGCGTTGTTAAGAGGACAACTTTCACCTCGACCTACCTTTTTTGCATTTATTCTACTACCCTTCTTTCTTTTATATTTCTGCTTTTTCTTTTTATTCCATTTTCCACACAGAATTCAGAAAAGCGTATGAAAAATTCTCTGAGCTCGAGCTTTTCTCATATGAAATTAAATAGGTGTAATAGCGGATACTTAGAGCAGTACTGGTAGCCTTTTTCCATTAATTTGAGAGCTGTTTTTGTGAAGGAGTTGAAAGCTGCACTCTAAAATAATATTGTATTCAATTTTTTTAATTGCTAACTACTTAATGATTAAATAATTTGTATCTTCAACTTCTGCCGCCCCTCCAAGAGTAGTTGTATGAAATTAATAGACGGCTGTCCTTTATTATATTTATTGATTGTGTGTAGTGATAAGCAAATACAAGAAGCCAAAAAAATTTTATTTGCATACATTTCATCTCCACCATGTACCGAATATTCGTGACTGGACGAATTCCACAATGTTCATATCTGAATCTTCCAAATGTCATGCTAGGAGTAACGATCTAAACAACAAACTAGCAAGCGTCATCGATCTGGTACTGCGAGAAACGAGGCCGCCACCGATGCAACTGCAGCGAAAAGCCTCTACAGTACGGCAGAAAATATAGAGAGAAGAGGGTGGGGGTAGCAGAGTGGGCGAAAGGACGGGGAAGCGCATATAAGCGGAGCGAGCAGGCGCGTGGAGCAAACAATTTTGCGAATTACACGCCGCATAAATTGAATAAAGCTCGGGAGTTCGCGCCCCGCGTGGCAGCCGAGAGTGCCACTTGCCGTGTATTTGAATACGCTGGAAGACGTGCGTATGTATATGTGTGCGTGTAGCTGTAGGCATTTATAATCTCGGCTCCAGAGTTTCAATAAGGCTAAACTGGAAAAGTTATGCTGTTGCCGATGGCAAAGTTTTCGTTGATTTTCTTTGTTTATTTTTTTTTACTAGATCAAAGGTACAAGTTTCGAAGTAAGAAAATTGTCATATGCAGGATTCTGCATGAAAATTTAATGAGTCTGTAAAATTGTTTCCGAAATCGCGCAGATAACATAAAAAATGCGCAAGAGTACACGTCGAAAAAAAAAATCACAGAGTCTTTGATAAAAGACACACGTTTTAAAAAAGGTGGTCCTGCACTCCCGTGCCCGCCACTCGTCGCTGCAGAAGAAAGAGAAGAGCAAGCAGTCCTCGGCACTGACAGTGGGAGTAATGGTAGGATGACAAGACATCTACCTCGTCGTCGTCACCCCTACATACGTCTGACTCCCCCCTACGTTCGTCTCTCTGGGATTTCACAAGTCAGGCGGAATTTCTCGGATACACATGTTTCCTGCTATTTTTTTCCAACTTTTTCGTGGGGTCTGTTTCTCACGCAAAAATAGTGACGTACCCGATATTTCACACTGACAGTTTCAGTGAGAAATTAATGGTCCTCTTTACAAAAGGAAAGAAATGACAATTTAACTTTCGAGCTCCAGACTTCGTCAGGAATGATGAAGATTTATGTTTATTAAATAGCAGGTAATGGCTCATTAGCTTTTCTTGTGTGCACTAGACTTCCATGTATACCCAGCTGTATGCACATACAAACTTATACGGGATTTAGGATATGAATACATGAATAATACGAGCATATAACTTTGTACCCTACAGCTAGAGTACAGAATGTAATTTTGCTCGGAGGGGGCTAGAACTAAATTAAAACTTTAATTACCGTAAATAGGGTGCGACGCTTATCCAGCATGAATCTTTGTAGAATGTAGTGTATTGTAAGAATCGAGATGCAATTGTTGAAAAATTGAAGCTCATGTTTCTCACTTGATAATATCTAATAATGATACACAAGCTCGTTTGATCATTCGATACAAAGTATCAGATACAATAACCATCTGAAATATGGTATTTTTAATAAAGGTTTACCTATAGGAGTATGCCTTTGTATCGATTAATCAACGGAACTGTTTGCCATTATCAAATAATATTCAGTGACAAAAGAAAATACATTTTTTTTAATTAAGTGCAGTGTAATCCATCCATACAGTCTTGAATTTCCAAAAAATTCAAGCTGAATAAATATCTATGTAGAATTTTAAACCTTTTTGTCGTGATATTCCATGCTTTTTGTGTCAGTTGATTGATCCAAACGTCCAGAAGAAATTAATGCTAAAATCATGACTATGATCAAACAAGCACAAAGCTGTGCATTATTACAAAATCGAGTCTCAAACACGAAGCTCCCACAGTGATAAAAGATAGGATTAGTAGCAAACTCACAATTTTGCAATGCTAGTTTCCCTTCTCACTTGCCATTCACAGGATGAGTACCCTATGTAAAAAATATGAATGATTGATGCAGCTATAAACTAGTGGTGAAAGAGCTCCGATTTGCCCCCCGGTACTTATGAGATTGATGTTCGCTCGAAGTTTCCCGGAAGATTTTATCAGCTTGTATCACATTTACGTTAAGTTTTTATGATTTTTGAGTGGCTTGCTTCGCACATCAGAGCTAATATAGTTGTGAATCCCTAACCAACCTTTTGAGACAGACCAAGTTTCCGTATATTGGTTTTGGGTTCGAGTTTGCGTGATTAAGTGGAAAAAAATTACCGACTTTTTTTTAGCCAAATCAAATCTATTACTGTCAAGTAAATTAAACTCGTAAAGTCCAATGAATCTTGAATAAATCTTTGCAGTCAAAATCAAATCATTTTTCGGGATTAATTATTATATAATATGCATGTATGTAACGCAATAATCCTTCACGATTACTTCTTAGAATAATATCGTATCGGCAATGGATTCCTGGAGTTAATATAATCTATTTTTAAAAACAGAAAATAATAATAGTATAATCAAGGCAACTCGTATTCATGAGAACAAACTCATAATACCTTCTGAATAAGAAAAAAAAAGCTAGGCAGAATAGGGAATAAAGAAGATACAGTCCAATAGTAAGATAAAGAGGGGGGGGTAAGGTGTGCAGATGTAACGTGAAAATTTGCATTTAGAGAAGCAAACCTCTTTCTCTTCTCTCCTTTTTTCCGAAAGCAGCGTCTTCTAATCTGATCTAGAAAAACGAAGTCCAGAACACATCTCCTTCCTATTGTGGTGGTCGTCTTTCTTCTTTTGATCCCTTCGAGTAATTGCAGTGATAAACACACGTGCACAAAGCTACTGGAATAGTCTTGCAAGTCTAGTCAAATACTTTGCTACATCTTGTAACTTAAGTTAAAATAATTTCATACAAACATTACTTACGAGCAAGCTTTACTCGAAGTTTCCATGAGATTTATGATGAGTGAGAAATTTATATTATGACTTCGATTATGTCATTCTTTTATTTCCAAACTTTTATATTCATAAATAAAGATGATAATTACTAAGAATTAATTTATGGGAACGTTTAAATCATAAGCCGTTAAAAGCGGTAAACTTGACTGAATGATTTTTTCATGAATTTTCAATGATAAAACTCAGTAATAGTTATGACTGACAACCTTCGTCAAAGCATCGGATGACATTTTTGAATATTCCAATAAGCATAACCTTCCTTACGTCATAAAAGTCTTTCGATCATCATCAATAAATGATGTAAAAACGATAAGAATACGGACCCCAAGAATCGCATAAGGCAACCTACAGGGGCTGTAGCCCCCTCCCCAGAAACATTGACGGGAACTATCTTTAGAATCGTCTATGAGCCAGCTTTCGATGCAAAACATACAAATATACTCACAGCAGATAGTTCGATCCATTTGAAATGCGCATACTATAATATTGTGAATTCAATATTCGACATCTCCACATCATTACTGATGTTCTACAATATGCATGGATACAACCCAATAAAACATGATTTTTAACGTGACCTCAAAACAGATCTGTGCTGTGTCTAAATGCATCTATGTATTTCTGGTTTCAGCTGCTGGTTGGAAACGACAATCCACAGACGGAAAAGGAGCAGATCTTCGATCCGCCCATCGTAGCGACCAAAGTTCGCTTCAACCCTTACACCATACACATACGTGCAGTCTGCATGCGCGTCGAGCTTTATGGGTGTCCTTGGACCGGTGAGTAAAATTTACGATTTCTATTTCTCTACTTTCGAACTCCCTCCGTTTCCCCTCCATCTACTCTTGCACAGCGTGTGTGTAATGGATACGAAGCTGTACAGTTCCTTAGGCTGTGCAGAGATGTATACCTGTACGAGTCGTGCGGAATAATACGTGATTTACGAGATACATAACGGAAAGAAATAGAAACAGATATCGACCCTTCAGCAAATCGTAAATTCTTTTCTACGTCGAGCTTTTCTCTTCTTTGTTTTGTTTTTTGCTCTCGATTATCTTATAATGCTGGCATCGTAGGCATAAAGATGCTATTTCAAGGGGCTCAGGTTCATAATGCTTATATTGTCTCAGATTTTGTATTTGAAAGTGCATTCGTTTAGTTTTTTGTCTAGCATTCTTTTATTCAGTTATTATTATTTTTTTTTTTCAAGTATGAATATACTAAATACCAAAGATGAATATAAAAATGTATGGTAACACAAAAGCTAAGATGTACTGTACTAGTTTTATGAAATAAGAAAGTATTGTAGAGACATTGTTTCATGCTTTTAAATCTAATACGATTAATTGTAAATCATTGGTTTCTATAAAACCACCCCACACCCTAGCCTAGATTTTCGAGTACAAAAATCACAAAATGAAGAAATGTATTTGGCAGACCACGCGAACCGACCCATAATCGTTACCGCCATCGTTACTTTGCATTAGAGCTTTGGACCAATGTAGCGAAGCCCATTGTACGTACAGGGCAGGCAGGGATCGAAGACCAGCACGTACTTACCGGTTCTGCAGTGCCCGAGCGTCGGTGAGCTTTCGTAGAGAGAAAGTGGCCACGGGGAAAAGCTTCTCTGGATCCCTCGCGCTGTATGGACTAATCGAGAAATAGTGTTTGCCATCGTAAATCTAATCCAACTTAATTTCGAAATACGTACAACTGGACCTGTGATGGCCACGAACGAATTTCCGAAAAGCTGGGGAGAAAGAAATAATGAGAGATCGTAAAGTACCGCGAAACACGAAATTACACGGATATGGCACCAACGGTCCGAACAACGGATGTAGTGTTCATTACAAAGTACTTCTTTCAACACGTATAGCACGCATAAAATTAATAATGTCGTTTAATGTCGGCTGCATGTGTAGATTAATTAGTTAATTCAGTCAATACAACTGAGATGTTCAGAATAGTCACATAGATTAGAATCAAGAACTCAAACCAGGGTATAAAGTAGGGTAAATTCAATTCGTTTGGGAGTAGGTACAAAAAATAACTCCTAGCTACAATTTTCTCTGAACCAAAATCATGCAGACAAAGAGATTAAGCGCTTGAAAAAAAAATTCAAAGGACTTTTTAAAATGGTCAAAAGCGTCTCTTTATTTTTCCCAAGTGACACCTTCCTGATACACTTTTTGTTCTCCCTCGCTCGCAGCGTGAACCCACCCTTTTCATTTATCCTCCTTCTATGAATCTACAAGATAAAGATAGGGAGCTGAAAAAGTCATAGTAGCCATATTTACACCTACACCCATACGTATGTGTGTCTGTCGCAGAGGGCCTGTACTCGTACTCGATGCCTCAAGGCGTGCAACGAGGCTTTGAACTGAATCTCACCGACTGTACGTACGATGGCGTTGAGGAGGCTGGCTTCCTTACTGGGGGACTGGGTCAGCTGGCCGACGGGCAAAAGGGACCCGATAACTTCAGGGCCGACAACGGCAATGGTAAAGGTAAGAATCACGGAGGATTCTTTTGTTCTTTTGCTTGTGTTCTCTCTTTTCTGCTTCATACTTATATTACTATTTATAACTATACCCTGTGAGTAAATATTATTTTTCTACAATTAACAACAGTATAGTTAGCAAAAATACACATTACACGTACTAAAACTGTGCCGTAAAAGTAGTATATTTCATGTAGCGAAAGCACGTATTCAAGCAGTTCTGACAAATTAAGAATAAAAATAAATCCATGCTGCATTTCGTAAATAATCGTCTATCTTATTCTACTGTAAAGTACACCATACAATAATATGTCGATTTCGAATAGTTGAACGTTGGAATGCGTTTCAATACTTCGGCTGCACGTCCATATGAGTAAGATCTTTGTCCGTGTAGAGCTTTTCATGTACGCAAGAAAAATCAGAACATACAAGCTACGACCAGCAGTGTCAAAATCATGACGCAATACAGGCTCTACTGGGCTGTACTGACGAGCAAACAAACTCGCACGAATCTGCTTCGATTTACATATATATTGAAGTCGAGCCGCTACTTCTGCTACTGTACTACAGCTAACCTTACCTGCTATACCTTCAAGTGTTCTGTTCCCCTTTCCTTTATCTCTCTCCCTCGCTCGATTTCTTTTTACTGTATGCACTCGTGTATGCATTTGTTCTATCCTCGGGTGTACTACTACTCAAGAGTTTTCTTCTTATTAAAGGGAGAAGAGAGACCGAAAGAAAGGGAGCTTGCTCGTCCTTGTCTAAAGCCACTGAGGGAATCTAAACCCCTTTTCTATTTGAACAACACAAAGTAACGTGAGGCGACCGCCGTATTAGGAGTTCGATACTCTTTAAATTTGAATCTCAGATAACACTAAAAACTTACATGAAGAGTTTTACTGCAAACTTGCTGCGTCATGCGTAGAAATAAGTGATAGACACAGAGTGAGACTTCTCATTCGATAGGTGTGCGTCGAGGAAAAAGAAGAAAAAGCGAGAGGAAAAAAACTCATTCCTTGAGTTTCCAGAGAGCCTTTCTGAGCGTCAAATGTCTTTTGTGCGAAATCGCGACGCGGAATCAAGCAAGCGTTTGCGGATTTACCTCGGGCATGACGGTAGCTTTAGAGCCTCCATCGCCCACGTATGCCCCAAGCGACGTTCACCCTCCACAGAGGTTTTCATCCCCCCCCCCCCCCCCTATTTTCTCTTTTATACCCTTCTATTATTGCTTTGCTCTTATGGACCTTTACTAATGTTTTTCTACACTACGTGATGCTGATGATGCAGATTTGAGAGCTCGCCATCGTAGACGCTCGATTTATAAAAAACCGATTGTAACGTATCTCTTAATAATGTTGACGTACAAATGATAAGTTCAATGCATAGAGTTGAGCTGCGCAGTTTCGTTTAGAATCAACATTGACGTAACGTTGACTTCCGGGTGCCAGGTGAAAATCGATATATTTGCCAACTCTCAAGCTATTTACGAAGCCAGAGTCGAACGTGCGTCTCATTACTTGATTGTTTTATGGGAAAAGTCTGTTGATTTAAAACTTTTCCAATCACGAAGAAACATGTACATTTGTGCAAAGTCAAACGACGAATCGCTCACGATATTGCAGAAATATTTTTAACGGGCGTCCCTTTCCTGCCATAAATTTCTTCTTCTCGCCTCCGATAAAAACGATTGCGCAAAACTTTAATGGACGTTCTCGCCTCTAGTGCTTGTAGGTATTCTGTATTTATTTCTGTATCAATTTTTTCTATTTCAAGGATACGAATGGGTCGGCTGGAGGAACGACACGCCAAATATGCTGGGAGGAGTTATAGAGATAACTTTCGAGTTCGATTACGCGCGAAACTTTACGGCAATGCATCTTCATACCAACAACTACTTCACCAAAGACGTTGAGGTAAATAATACATATGGCTGTAAATGTAAGGACAAGTATTTCAGAAGTTAATAACGCAAATATTCTGATGACAAGTTTACTTGTGTTCCTGTGTAAAGATAAAACTCGCATGGTTATAATGTAATCTGGAGAAAAGAGATTACTCGTCATAAATATTTTTTAACTCGTAAAGTATTCCTTGGACCACCAACTTCTTGGACTTAAACATAAACAAATCACGATGCTTGACAGGAATTTTTTAACTGTAATAATTTAAATAAGTAGTAACACTCAACGTATAGTCAGCCGATGCACAAGTAAACTTGATGCTAGCATTCTACACGAACATTAAACATAACGAATGATAAAAAAATTCTACAACAAGAAAAATTAGTCCGTTTGCTGTTTTCTCGATCCACAGGTGTTCAGCAGAGCCAAAGTCTACGTTAGCAACGACAACAGTCAATTTGTCGGTGAGCCCGTGCAATTTACGTATATGCCTGACCACGCGCTCGAGCAGGCACGTGACGTCACCATAAAGCTGCACTCACGGTCAGGCCGTTTTATCAAGCTCCAACTCTACTTTGCGTCGCATTGGATCATGATTAGCGAGATTGTCTTTGATTCCGGTGAGCCACTATGAGAGGAAGAAATGATAATTTGTACACAATAAGTAAATGACGCTTTTGTGTTTATGTAGGACAGTCTTTCATTTGTTACGCAAAGCAATAAAATTTTTGTTTTAACAAAGACACTTGTTAGATATCGAGATAGTACTACGAGGAGATAGCTCAGTGGAAAGCGCTCGCAATTGGCCTGTTAAGTGATGATTACCATTTTCCTGACTATTATGAAACTGTAATGCGACAGATAATGTGTAAGAGTAAGAACATACAGGCTTGATTTTCAGTAGAAAAATCCGTATTCGGTCAGACACAAAGACAAAATTAAACAGGACTCCGTCTACCAGTTCCTCAAAGATAATATATGATAAATGATACAAAACTGAATAAATTTTAATAAACTTAAGGGGGGTGCCATTCTAGAACAAGTTGTGAAAACAAAATAATGAAAAGACTATATAAAACGTGTTATTGCTAGTTACAACAAAGCTACTACCAAATCAAAGATTTAAAACCCTACAACTTGTCCTCCTTCCCACCTAGGCTTATACAAGGCTTATACAAACACACGCATATAGAAATCACAAGTCACTCGGACATTAATCATTAGCCAGTTTCAGCGAGTCATTGTTCTGGAAAGGGTGTGAAAAAGAGATAGCCAAGCCACGTAATAAATGTCTGGGAGCACTGGACCAGGGATTTCACGAGATTCGATAGTGGGTGATAAATAATTTTCAAAAATGAAACGTCATTATGCGGATGAAATACTACACATAGAGAACACGCAAGCGTCATGTACACGATCGCATCTATATGTAGTGAAATTTAAGCTGGTATATGTGGGTGGTGGTTACTACATCAAAATTTCCTTTTATGTATTGCTGTAATAAAAAATGCAAAATTGAAAATCCCTCGTGATATACCTTTATTGAAAAATCGATGGAAAAATTTAATTACCAATGTTCAACGCATCATAGGGTCCCAAAATATTTTTCTTGTATGTAATTTCTGTGAAATTCAGTGAAAAAAATAAAGCATAGGGCCTGAATACGCTTTTATTCAAAATGAAATGTATACAAGAACAAACGATGAATCGAAATTCCAGTAACGATGTTTATTCAGACGCTGTTTGCTTTACGCTCTGATAGTTTATAAATATTTGAAAAAATACACATCAATTGTAACTAAAATGATAGAAGCAATTCAATTTTCATTGGCAAGTTCCAAAGAACTAAATGATGTTTTTCACAAGCGTTGATTATTTTTGTCTTTATTTATTATTCATTATGCAATCTTTTAATATTTATTTCTTAAAAGTATTGACTGATTAGTAAAGGGTCTTATCATTTCATAATTATGTTTAGTTTCATGTTTGCTTTCAAGCAATAAGGAAATGTATGTTTTCCTTAGTTATTTCGGAGTGGAATAACAGCACAGAGGAAAAGGAAGCGGTGAAAAGAGAAAACGCAACTGCTTCGACGACGGGGATGCCTCCTTTTCAGAATAACGAGGGTCCTCTTCAAAGGGACGAAGTAAAGGCTACCTTCAACAAAGACGAGACGAACTATGGCACATGTAAGTTAACCTCTTTCAAAGCAGATATAATCCTTCCCTTCAATCTCTTTGGATACCGCAATTTAATCTGGAGAAATTTATGCATTCGAATGATGTGACTCTCTATCAAAGAATGTTTCTAGCCCATCATCCCAGTTACCAGTTGTATATAAAATATACCTAGGGAGCTAATTTATAATATATAATAGGGAAGGCTGTTATTACCGCAGAAGTGAGTTCGATAGCTTCTCACGGCAAAACAAATTGTCTTTACTCGTTTGATGAAATGTTGAAATTAATAAGAATATTAGTACACTGGTTATTTGAATAAAATAATCGTAGAGTATTTTTATTAATGGTTTTTTGTCATATTAAAATGAACTTGGAGCGAAATTTGAATGAGAGATAATTCAATACGGAATATTTTGATAAAAAGATACCAAGCACATATTCATAAATATGAGAATATCTGAACCGTGAAAAGTCACAGAAAGCATTTGTGAAAAGAAGAAGCCGCTCAAGCATGATAGACAATTATAAAGCCAGCACAGCATTCCTGCGACGATGTGGATTTTTCATGGTTTTGATTGCCTTGGCGCATTCCATCTCTCCTCTTGAACTACACAGATAAATACAGCACACCGACACACGTATCGCCATCGCAATATTGAAACTCAGGCAAGCGTCCAAAACGTTTGTTTTGATCTCTCGTCCTCTTTCTTCTCGAACGAAATTAAAATTGAAAGCGTGTCTCTCTCGCAAAATCTTTTGCGATATTGTTTTCATGCACAAAACGGTCTGGTGGCACGTGAGCACGTGTATTGATATCTTTTAATTGAAAATCACTTTATTCTCGAATACTCGATCCAATCGGTCGTTGTTATTGTTTTTATTGCACTTTCACCAATGACGCGTTTTTGGAGGCTAAACTTGAACTCAGGGACTAACAAATTGTATGAATTGAGAATGAAGTGTGATTATTCATTATTTTATCGATAAATCTGATACGCACATGAATATTACCAAGATTTTCGTTGGATCAACCTGTGAGCCAATTAAATGTTTTTCCGTTTGAATATTGCCATTTGTCTAATTAATTTTAAAATTAGAACAGTGAGCAAAAAAGAAGATAAGGAGAAATCACAAACTATGAACTTTTTTTTTTTTGCCCTTTCTTCAATATATTTTTTTATTGATGATCAATTTTAAGCGCGACTGCATCAGTGCATGTAACACATATTATAATGAATATTTCCAACAACAGAGTATTCGCTTGATTAACAACTCGAAAATTATAAGTGTCGATACTTTGATTCAAAACTGTTTTAATTAACTAGCAAATCTCAAAAACACTCCCATCGAGATAATCAAAGCCTCGATACAATGCACATAGACGTACTATAAAAGTTATCGAGGAGAAAAACCGTTTAGCTTGAATTTATTTACAGTTCCAGATAAAAGCAAGGAGTCCGAGTCGAGCAAGTTGATTGGCTTGGTGATCGGAATATTAACGACCGTTATCGTCCTGCTTTTGGGCGCCATTGGTCTGATCTTCTACCGGAATCGCCGGCTCAAAGCTGCTCTTGCGCCCACGACATTTTACAATCCGCAAGGCCATCTCAAGGTAAGCTTCGACATCTCAAAACTGTTGTTTCTGTATTTTCTTCATGTTGGAAGAGTACTCTAATATCAATAGATCCGCAGAGTCACTTTATTGTTGTTGCAACGTCTGTTTCTTCCTTCAAAAGAGCGTACACGAAAACAAGGGGGTCAACACTACGAATAGTCAGACGGCAGAAAACAAAATCATCAAATACGAAAATTCTACTTAAGTGCACTCAATGTGACAGCAGAAAATGATAAAATTCAGAGATTTCTTCATCCAATCAACACCAAATAACAGTTTTATCCTATCCTTTACTCTCTTATCCTTCACCCCTCGATACACTATAGAGACACTGAAAAATTGAAAGCACTAGACACTGAAAGTGCTCGTCTCTAGGCTATAATGGTAGGATCGCGTGAAAAATTAATCTTGAATGAACTGCTCCCTCATCGCTTTTCCCCGCGCACACTACAGTATCGATTACCAACTTTATACAGCGAGCACGATCGGAAATCACCAGCAGCAGCTGCAGAGCTCCTAGGTCCGGGACCAACGGGCAAAAAGTCACGTCGATCGGCAGTGCCTACCACGACGAGATGGTGGTGTCGCGCGATAAATAAATGATTTTCTTCCTGCAGGCTCCCTTGTAATTCGCAGCTGGCGCGCGCCAGTCACGTCCTCCATCTTTGGGTCTCCACCATCTCCTCTTATTTGTGTGTGCGTTTTCTCATTTTCCTTTCATCTCCTCGTAGCCACGACGACACCTTTTATTTATTTAACGGCCACACTCAAGCCGATACTGTTACTACTGCCTGTGAATACTACTGCTGCTATTTACGTAAAGCAAGTGCGCAACAAGAGAGGCGTTGGCCAATATTTATTCCTCTCGCTGTACCGCACCCTTTGCCTGCCTGCCAACCTTCTTGGCCAGTCTTTCGAGTGGGTTAACTTGGACGACCTTTATTTCGTACTCTTTCTTACCCGCGCACTAGGCTTTTCCAGCTCACACCTTTTCTTCGGTTACTATTTACCTTCTTTTTTTTCTTCCTGTCTCTCATCTTTCTTCACTTTCCCTCTCCATTCTCATTATGTTTTTCAGGTTGAAACTTTTCTTTATAAAATGAGTATTTTATCTTTCTCCAATAAGCGTTTTTTTATACTTTTTTGGCTTTTTTTCTGCTTTATTCGAGAAATAAGGTGATGATTTTAATGAATATTGCTATACGCTGATATAGTGATGGTGAGCATATGAAAATATTTTCAATTATTTAACATAGCATTTGGTTTTTCCATGCAACATAACGTTAAATAATTTAGTACAAATGATATTTAATTGAATAATAAAAAAATATAACGTCTCAATTCGTAAGATACATTAGCAAGTTAACATTGGTTTTTTTGACGTGTTTGGCTACTTTTGATCGCTGCATTTAACTTACGATAAAAAATTCTCTTGTTCGAATTTAACTGACAAATTAAAAAAACAAAAAAAAAAATCATCCCAACTTTCAAACATAAATGTGTTTTCGCTCTCAGTCCACGTTTCGCCTCTCTTTCATACCGCGTTTCGCTCGAGTACTGACACCTTTCTCCGCTTCTATTTTATCATGTTTTTTGTCTTCTTGAGCTTTTTTTCCAGGCTGGGAAGGTTTGCGCTCACGCGCACGAAAGAGCATTGCCAACAAAAAGAAAGAACCAGAAAAAATAGGAAGAGAGAAAGCGAGCCACGAAAAGCGGAAAAAAGGGGGAAAAAGAAGCGGAAAGAGAACGAGTGCAAAGAGAATCGAGCTTTTTGCTGCTAGCTGTAGTAGGAAAAGGCACGGGAAGGGAGGCTCTTACGCCCTTCTCCTGAGCCAGAGCTGGTTCGCTCGAGTACTTTTGATTCTTCATATTTCGCTCGGCGGGGCATTGTGCGCAAGAGGAAAGCAGCAGCGCCGCCGTTTAAAACCAGCTCTTGCGTTCAGCGCTCTCTTCCTCTCGATCTTTTACTGCCCTTTCGCAGCTGAGCTCTGATCTATTGTTTGTTTCTAATGCCCCGTTATCGATAAAACACGTAGCCGACAAAAATGTTCGTTGTTCCACGGATGGATTTTTAGTTTGTTCGTTCCGTTTATTGTTGCTCCCAAAGAAATTTTGTTTCACCCCTCTAACGTTCTGGGCCAAAGGATGTATCTGGTGGTAATTATTTCCTATTTATTTAGAAGCACAAGAAGCAGCTCTAGTAATAAAGAGGCTCCCTGGATCATCTTTAAATAAAAGCAAGAGAACAAAGGTAAAGAAAAAAATTGACAGTCCTAGGAGCTGAACGGGCGTGTATAAAGGATATTCAGAACTACTAAGAGTTTGCCGAAAAATTTAAATATGGATACAGACAAACGTGAGATGACACGTGACAAAAGTCAGGCTACTACAAAATGAAAATAGAACACGTAGCGAAGAGGCAAGTAGGTATATAAAAGAAGGACGCACACGCACATGCGTTCCGTCACATAGCAAAAGAAAACAGTTGAGTTGTACAGTTGATTAAAGTTGGCACCAGCTCCCCTTCTCCTACTTCCGTTCCCTTTCCCTACGTACTGGAATCTGTTACTTTCAGTTATTGCTCGCTCCGCATTATATCTCTTTGGTTGAGATTTTCATTGTTCCCGAAGTTTCGAGCTTAGTTTGCTTTTTACGAGTTTTTTGGCTGTTAAAAAATGTGGGCGTGGAATAAGTAGTGCGCGCAAGTGTGCGAGTTTACGGTCGAACCAAAATTTAATTTCATGCACATCTGCGTAGTACCGTTGGCCTAAGCTACGGGCTCCTTATTGTACTGAGGCGGCTTCTGGCTTCATATTTTATGATCGATCGAAAGTAAATTTCCTTCCCAAACAAAACTTTATCAGTTTTTTTACGCTGCAGTTAGGATATCGAATAAATATTTAAAGTAAGTAAACTCTCTTTGAAATAATTCATGTATACAAATTTCAACAGTAAAAGACTTTAGCTTCCCCGAAATTTGTTCGAAAATACTATTAAATTAAATATTTCTTTTCCAGTGCTTACTTCTGTGTCACTCCTTCACCCTCGTTTTATCAATTTCTCTCTTTTCAACTCTTTCTTTCATAATAAACTTGAAAGAGAAAAATGTATGTTCAACTGGCTATCGAATTGATTATTTCTTTTTGCAATGGAAATTTTCTGTAAAAGGCTAAATATTGAAAAACCTGATTTTTTAAGTAATGATGGTTATTTTTGTTGAATATTTTTTCAGATTAAACTGAATTATCGTAAGCTCTGCATAATGTAACTTGTTTCCGAATAAATCAACATAAAGTATCTCTACCAACAGAAATTTTCTATCAACAAATTTTATGCATTGAAAATATTTCAAATTCAAGGATGAAAAGTGCAAATAAATAAAATGTAAAAGATACATGATTTTTTCTTGTCATGTTTTAACAAGATCTCCAAAATTTGTCTAATAAGATTTAACATGATATGCGTGGTTAAATCATATTTCTTACGATTTAACTATTTCCAATGCAAATAAAAAAACCAAAGTAAAGCAGAAAAGGACTTGAAGTTCTTCAGGAGGCACTTAACTAACTCCAATTTGGTGAACGAGCGAGAGAACGAACCCAAGTTTGTTCTTCTCCCTTTTCCCCTTTGCTCCTTCTCTGTCCCTTTCTCTCACGGTAAAGATGCAAAGTGCAGTCGTTAAAGTTTTCCTCAAGATGATTATGTGAAGGAAAAGCTGCTCTTCGGGCCACTAATGTCACGATTTTGATTGTCTGGCCACGTAATCGTGGTAGCAGTTACAAGAGAGTTGAGAATCGCAGCTGCGTTCAAGAACGGGAGAGAAACTTAAAGTACCTGCACCAATAATAGGTTGGACAACAAATGGCTCGTACGAGCGCGGGTGAGCGGCTTTTTTGCATCTATTTCAAGCGACGAAATGGTACTTTTTGGGCTAGGATAATTTTTTTTGTATTTTAGAAGATTAAGTTTAGTCCTTGAGAGATTTTCGGAATTGTCCAGTAAGGAACGTGGATTGAAGCAGTTCCCATTGCTTGTTTCACGTGACATTATTTTTTGATCAAGGAATATGCTGCTTATCGTACCCAACGATCCATAGAGTTTTGAAATAGTTTTGAAAGATTATTATTATTAGCAAATTAAAGTAACTAAGTGAGTTACTCGTTGAAGAAAATCAAACGAAGCTACTTGCTTAACTAATTCCAAATTCGTTTCAGCATACAAATTAATTAACGAATAGCAGAAATCCTGTATGTCTTCGAATATGCCAAAACTTAATTTGAGTTATATTTGTATATATTAATAATATTTTTTTGGAACCCATGAATCACTTTTTTTACAAGCCATCAATATTAAAAGTGTAACCCTTATCACCAAACAATTTATACACAAATAATCTATTAAGTACCATTTGAGGTTAAAAACGTTTGCGATACTTTTATGAAACTCGAAAGAAGCATTTATCTTTTCCTGATATTACATTCATTCCATAAAAATTAGAGTAGAAGCAAGTGAAAATAAGTAATGTCCAAAAAAAAATGTTTACGTGAGAGAAATGAACCCAATTAGCCAAAAGATGGAGAGGTATTCTCAATATCGACAGTATTTGTGCTGCTGATACATCTTCTTTCTACTGATTACTTGGAGACAGAGAGAGGGAAGGTATATTCATCACAAAAAGGCACCTGCTATCAGCCATCGCTCATCGAGAATCCAAGCTCCATTTATGGACTTATTTTCATCGTAAATATTCGAAGAAAGTTTTGTAAGAAAGACATTTTCGTACATTATCCAAAACCAAGATGAATATTGAAATACACATTTTTCAGTAGAAAAACCTCGATTTGGTCAGACGTAATTAATTTACCACAATCCCCACTTAACTTGACCATTTTTCAATTTCTATATACAAAGTGGCTTTTTAATTATTCAATCATTCGTCTACCCAGAAATCATACAAGCGAATTCTCAGCAGACATGTACACCCTCGATTGTTCCCATTCTTCTATTATCCATAGCCACTTGACACAGAATTCAGCGGCATTGTGTGTACACAAAGCGAATCACAGGGCAAAACAGCAGAGCCCACTTCGTAGTCGTCGTCGTCGTCGTCCTAGTCGTCGTCGTGGTCTCTGTGAGGACGAATCCTGCATTAGCCACTCGTCTCAGGAGACCTGAAATGCTGATGCCCCATCCCGAGTGACCCTATCTCTCTCTTACTCTCGCTCTTACACGTCAGACCGTCTTCAAACACAACCCTGTCTTGAATTTCAACTGATACCAGCTGTATGCTGCTAGTATTGTTCTGTTGTGTGGCCTTTTGTTGGAATAAGAGAGAGAGAGGAA
>JAPYYV010001781.1:40819-52115 GCA_030522625.1 Copidosoma aretas
CCTCCTTCTTTCCTCGAAGGCCTATTTTATTTCAAAATTCTGGTCCTCTCCTTTCGATGATGAATCTTGCTATCGTTTATACTTTAATTTCATTCCTCTATTAATAATATTATTATTATGATTCCTTCATTCGAGATCTCCCAGGATGCATTTGAGTACGATAAGAGGGTGTATGAACTTCCGAATAATCCTTCGTGTAGGGCTCACGGCCGAAACGACTCTCCCATAAAAATTTCAAGCTGGATTCACTGATACTTTACATTTGACGCTGGCCTCAATCTGTTTATCTTTTTGTCTTTTTCTTTGTTCACTGGTTCCCGCAAATTTATCGAACAACCATCTTCCTTCTTTGTCTAGAGAACTACGCGTATATAAGTTGCGCTACTGCAGCCCATCTTTCTTTGTTTTGTAGCATTATGTCAACTACGTGGTCAAATTGGAACATGCCTATCTTGCTTTCCAGATCTCGCCTTTCACCTTACCATTAGGTGCACGCGAAGAACGAGTGCTCTCCGTTATCCATCTCGTGGGTGCAGTACTTCCAGTTGAAATTTGTCACATCTTGGATAAGTAAGCACGGAAATATCTATGAATAGACAGAAACAGGAACACTGAGACTGGTGTTTTTTACTTTGAATTGAAAATGAAATTGTTTTACTGGCAATGTAAACATATATATATACGAGCATAGAGCGGAAGTCGCTAATCGCATTAGCTCGCTTGACGCGTCCTCCGCTGCACGTACTATCATTATACACTGCATCGAGGCGAGAAGAGCTGCTACGTATTAACCAAAAAGGACGTGTTCTCGGGCTACATGGAAATTTTGGCCGCAAGCTATATTTTGCCGCCGTAGATGCGTGGCCTTTTGTTATCGCGTCGTCGGGGTCGTGACGAGAATATTTCCCTCTCGAGCGCTCGTCCGTTTCGCTTCTCCGTGAGGTACGATGGGTCAGATGGGGAGTATAACGACGAGAATAAGATTTGAGTTTTGTTCGATCTAAAGTAACCGCAGTTGTGTGGCAGAAGACGATTTGTTAATAAATCATAAGATGTTACTCTGTAAGCCAATGATGAAATAATAAAAGATAAACAACACAATAAAATAAATGATAAACAATCTGCTGCTAGCTGGAAACAGTTGTCTGTCTCTTTTTCCAGCTGTCTAAGAAGCAACATCTCTAGTAGCAAAAAAAGTTTCATATTGTGTCTTTATGTAAAATGTATTACCTTCTGTTCTCTTTTAGGTTCATGAATATTTTATTCTACGACATAATTACGATAAAAGCTATAATTTTTTGTTTATATATTTTTTATCAAGTCATACCTCACCCGAGTAAATTCATGAATTTAGAGGGTAAGACAAATGATTTGAAAAATAATCATCTGGGGGCCGTCTATTCCATGTTTTCCATCCTCTTTAATCCTTCCTTGTATTCTCCAACTGATCCACGATTTTATTTATAAGTAACAGTTTCGTTGGACTTCGGTGTATAGAGCTCCTGTTTTCATGAGCCCCACTGCGGTAATCTATGAATATCTCGTCACGTAACATTGCACGACTGGAGTAATATTCTATTATAGTACACCTATAAATACTTCTGTTCAACCAAGCGGTGTAGTATTGTTAATTTTTTATCGCCATTTCCTGCTTCTCTCTTCATTAGTCTGACAGCATGTATATTGATTGAAAAACAATGTATTATTTTGTAAGTTTATATTTAATAAATTTGTATTACTGCCTATTTTTGTTGGCGCAATTTAATATATTTAAAATGAGTCAAAATAAAAATTTTAAACTGCAATTTGATATCTCGATTGAAAAATTTTCAGCCACTGTTGGATTATTGAATACCGAGTCCACAGTATGTACTCCATATGTAAAAAATCGATGGACTTCTTTTCGACTCTTTCATAAACTGAATTCTTTAAGAAATCAATTAAAGCTTTTGCAAGCAGAGACTTTTTTACCAGAACACGGAGACACTAGTAATATTCATTTTCCGTGAGTTCGCATATTCCCTTGGACACACAAGCGTATGTAAATGTGTATGCCCATTAAATGAGCCATCCAATTGTCAAAATAGAGACACCATATCCTCGAGCTATAGGAACATCTGTAAACAAAACCATGCGAGCCTAAGTACAAATATAAAGAGACACATTCACAAACATACACACACACTCGCGCGCTTATCGATACAATCCTCATATTCGCATAACGATACACAAGGCGCGTGAATTTCAGGTAACGGTGGAAAGCTGCAGTACGGACAAGGGACCAATTTGCCCGCCGCTTCCGCTACAGTACCATCCGAGCGCCTACGCGGCAGTGGCCGCGGGCGCGGCGACGCTTGGCTGTGCCGGTAGCAGCATCGCCGTCTCGATGAGTGGTGGCGACTGCACAGGTACCGCCGAAGCTACGGCCACCACTACCACCACTACACCGCAGCTACACAAAGCTACGGCCGGTAGGTGATGATACATGTATTTATGCATGTTGATGGTGTGAGGGTAAACATTGAACGTAGGGTCGTTAGGATATAGCTCGAGGGTCGGGCGATGTTATCATGGCTGTGGTGTAAAGTAGCCTCCTGCGAGGGTGAACAAGAATAAAGAGACAGACAGGAGCTAGTCCTGCGAATCAGGCATTATCTCGCACGACTCATGAGCTTGCCAAACGACGAGGCTGTTTGCGCAGCTCGTAATGTATATCCTTAGCTTATGGAAAATGCGTATAGAGAGAGTTTTTCCTATAAGTTGCTAGATGCGCAATAACCGTGAAGTGGCCGGGGGTTTCGTCAATGTATCGAAGGATCGGAACATGAGGACTAATTAGGGTGCGCTGTGGCTGGCAGAGTTTTATATGTACTTACTATACATAGATATGTGGTACAGCATTTTTACTAGTGCGTACGTGTGTCTGTCTTTGTAGGCTTTAAAGGATTTATACGTCTTTAAATAAATTTAGGTGACTAATTTACAAAGTTTAAAGACTTATTTAGAGACACAAGCATTACTGATACGTAAATTTATTACTTTTATCCTCTACGATTCTTGACAACAAATTTTTTCAAATCTAGATCATGATATGGTTTATTTTCAATAGATCTAGTATTAAACATTGTGACTTAAAACACATAAGTCATTTAAAGTTATCCAAAGATGTCCATAAACTTCAAACTCGTGGAAAACCATATAGTGAATTTATCAGTCACCTACTGACATACGTAATCTAATGACTTCAAACAGTTATCAAATGTCATTCAATGATTATGAAAATCACTAAAAATCATTAATGACTACAATTTTTACAGTTTTTTAATGACTACAAACGTCACTCAGAGATTTAATAACTTCCGAAACCCGACAGTATGTGTTATTTTTCCTAATGGCTGTGCGAACTTTAAACGACTTTTTCTCTAAATTTATGACTTAAAGTATTTTTCCTACCTCAGGCCATTTTGGAACCCTGGTACACCCTCGGTAGAAAAAATAGCATTCGTATCTCGGTTCTAAAGGCTTCTTTACGAATCTTGTTACGTCTCTCGCCTACGGCTAGTGCCAAAAACCTCTCGGTTCGCAAATTAAAGCCTTCCCAATCTTGTAAGAAAACTACTATTAAAGTATTAAGGATGTACAAAAAATTATTACCCCAATTTTCTTATGGAGTTTTCAAAGACTATGTCATCTTTGGAGGCCTGAAAAACTATGATATTTTTAAAGTTTGAGACTAAAAACATCTTTAAATACCATATATTTACTATGTCTGTAGGGTTTTTAAGATTAACGTCGTCTTTAGATTCTTTAAAGACTCTATATGCATTTGGAATCTCGAAAGCCTAAGTAAGCCTCTAGTTTTTAAAGACTGTGTTTCTAACACGATTTATATGGTAAATTGGTAACGGTTGTTTTTTAAAACGATGACAATCGGTGCGTAGGCAGTGTATACTGCTCATGAACAGCTAAGTCCGGTGCCACTGTTTTCCTCTCCACCGATCGAAGACGATCGATAAAAGAAGAAGGCTGCGTACGAAGTAGACACCTCGGTCTATTCTCCCACGTCTTGCCATAGAAACTATTGTTTCATACAGGAATGACAGTATCTGTTTGAAAGCAGTATCTATGAAAATTAGACTTTTGATTAAAACAGCAAGAAAAAGCAGAGCTTCTTCATCTTTCTTAGCGACTAGACGTACATCTTAACTCTGATTAAAATACTTTCTCTTTAATCAAAAAGTCTTAGAGTTTTCTTCTCAGAAATAATCGGTTATAGCAACTGCACTACCTATGGCTTGAATGTCTTTAAATAGGGCTGTATGATACAACTTGTATCATTAGAGTATTAAATAACTGTGCATATTTTTTTAGAGTCTAGAAAGCTACAAATTACCTTATAATATTTAATGTACATTCATGACTTCAAAATCTTTAAATATAATTCTTTCTAGAGACTTTAAATATATTTAGATTCGTTGAAGACTTGACACAGATAAAAAGTTCTTAAAAACTGGAGTTTTATGGTTTTTAGAAGCAAAATACATATTTCAAGAGTCTTTAAATACTGTATTTGTCTTAAAGCCTACATGCATATTTTCAGTTTATAAAAACAATTTGTATTTAAAATATTAAAAAGCTGAATGAGTTTTTAGGCTTTAGACTATTGCGCCTTTGAAGTCTTTAGTTATGATTGTATCTCAGAATATTTGAAGACTACAAGGCTTTGCAGTATTAGAAACCCATTATTCCTTGGAGTTGTTAGAGACCATATGTAAATTTAGGGTATTTAAAGACTTTTATGTATCTTTATAGTCTTTATAGACTGTATACAGCTCTAGAGTCTTTACAGACTAGGTATGTCTTTAGAGTCACTAAAGACTACGTGTGTCTTTGGATTTTTTATAGACAATATATGTCTTTAGACTTTTTAAATACTATTTTTTATTAGAAACTGTGCATATCTTTAGATTCGTTAAAATTCAGCATAAATTAAAGACCGTCTATAAAAACTATTTCCATAGGGTTTTCAAATGCTATACGTATTTTTTCTAGAGTTTTCTAGAGTACGTTTGTCTTTAGAATCTTCAATGAGTATATGTGTCTTTGTCATAAATTCATTTTCAAAGGCTTTATATGTCTTAACATTCTTGAGAAACTGTGTAGGTTTCTAGGCTTTAAAGCTTTAAAGACCGTACGTGCATTGCAAGTCTCTAAAGATGAATGAGAGTCCTGTAAACTACAAATGTCTTTTTAGAAATCAAAAACTCTCTGTCTTTAGAGTCTTTAAAGACTGTATATATCATTAGATTATTTCAAGACTTTTTTCTAGAGACATTTCATAGGATGTATTCATCTATAATAGCTATATGTGTCTTTAAAATCTTAAGAAACTGAGTAGGACTCTAGTTTTTAAAGACTGTATGTGGTTCAAAAATCTTCAACAACGAGTTGGAGTCCTTCATGACGACATAAGTCTTTAATTTATTATAAAACTATTTTTATTTAAAGTCTTTAAAGACTACATGTATCATTACATTCTTTTGATACTTTTTTTAGAGACTGCATAAACTATAGTTGTCTGTAAAGGTTATATATTTCTTCAACATCTTAAGCAACTGAGGACTCCAGTCTTAATATTATATTATGTGCCCAAAAAGTTTTTAACGACGATTCAAAACCCTCAAATAATACATATGCCTCTGCAGTATTCAAAACTATTTTTATTTAGCGTTTTAAAGACTACATGCGTTATTAGACTCTTTATAGACTGTTTGCTAATGACCGTGCATATTTTTAGATTCGATAATTTCCAATCATAAAATGAACGATTGTATATGACTTTTAAGACTAATTCTGTAGGGTTATTAAAGGTTATAAGTCTTTTTAGACTATATTTGTCTTCGAAATCATTGACAACTACATGCATATTTTAATTCTCCGATACTATATCTGATTTAAGGTTCTTTAGAACAGAGGAAATCTCTAATATTTTAAGACGATATTTGCTATAGAAGTCTTTGAAGACGATCGTATGTTTGGAGTCTTTAAAAACTGTATGTCTTTAAATTATTTGTTGGCTATTCTTTCGAGGGACTGTACATTTATTTAGATTCGTCAAAAACTAGGTATAGATTGATAGACTATACGTGTATTTAAAGACTATGTGTCTTAAAAGGTATACAGGGGTTGCTCATCACTTACCACTCGTAAGACTTTTGTTACAAAGTCGAGCTCATAATTAAACTGATTATAATGTGGATTGTGTTATGTTATTCTTATTACCCCTGGAAGATCGAAGTTGGTGAATTCAGTGACAAAAATTTCATAATAGGGGTAAAACGTCCAATAGATATTGGACGGATGTCTATCTATTGGACGTTTTACCCCTACGATGTGGCAACGTGAAAGTTAAATTCATCGAGTTGAATAAAATTAAAGCGAACTAAGAGGTCGATTGATCTTAAAATTCATTATAGTAAATTAATGTTTATTATTTTCAAAGAAGGTTTCAATTTCGTAAAATAATGTAATATTTCTCTATATACCTCAAGCTGAACCACAA
Organism: Copidosoma aretas; assembly: GCA_030522625.1. Lineage (NCBI taxonomy): Eukaryota > Metazoa > Arthropoda > Insecta > Hymenoptera > Encyrtidae > Copidosoma > Copidosoma aretas. Next base: position 47,382 of record JAPYYV010001781.1, read on the forward strand.
TTTAACTGAAAAATTGAATTTACTCGGAAGGCGCGAGTGTGTGATATAACGGAAAAGGTGATCGGAGCCTAAGGTAAATGTGGTGGGACGAGGAGAGGAGACCATTCGCGAGCGAAAGCAGAGACATAGTTTTGTCCGTAGAGACAAGGACCCGGGCTTTTGAGGAAGGGGTCTCTCTAACGAGCAAGTTTACCGTCTGGAATCGAGCCGGAGCTGTTCGCGGTCTGTACCTCCACCTATTACCTCTTTCTGAGATGGAAATCTAAGCACATCGAATAGTCCGACAACTATTTCGTTGGGTCACACCCAACAGATCCTCTTCCTATCGTTTGACTGTATTAACGGATGGTTGTTTAGGCTCTTCCTTGTTGCCGCAAGACGTGCGTTAATAGTGTAATTCAGGATAAAATGATTTTTTTTTAGAATGTATGTAGGAAAACATACATTTGAGCAATTTATTAATGGCTGACTCAATATTGATTCCTACTATTTGATCAATCCTTTCTTTACTGCTAATGTAGCTTCATTAAAATTTTCCATTTATCTTTTTGTTTTCAATAGCGAACAAACAAAGTAACTACTGTTGTGTTCTTTCAAGTTTAATGTCTTAAACTTTTATCCGTTTCCTTTTACAACTTCTCAGGAGTTTTAGAGGAGCACCCAGTAATCCCGCTTCTACTCAACACGCCCATAAACCTCAGCCGGCCAACTCCACTGGTGCAGGACTACTCGACCACCGCACCACCCATCCCACCTCCACCAGAAAAATATTATGTTAGCCCGGAAATCTGCAAGGTGAGACTTTTTTTTTTAATTTTGAATTGTTGTAATGCTTGTACTCAGTTGTGATGAAAAGGAGTGATGTATGTAAATCAACTGTAATCTTACGACCATTCATCATTCACTGAAAACTATTTGAACGCAAGTTTGGAGGGGAAGGTCTTCATTAGCCTTAATGCATGCTAATAAAGTTTTCGCGGAACTCTTTTCTTTTTTGCAGCAGCTGCAGTAGTGACCTAATTTTCGAAGAGCGAAAAGTAACTACGCACCTCAGCTGGATTCGATAAAAGAATATCTGTTGACTGAAATTTTCAATTTGACTTCCTAAATTTTTTAACTTCCTATTGATGTGTATACGTAAATAAAATTTTTGTTAGTGATTGTGAATTTGTAAATAACCATAAAAAAATTCACACGATTAAAAATCAAAAATTTTTTCTTATCTACAAATATTTTAGCAGCTAAATATAGAAGATATTTTCTTAGATTATTTCCCAAAGTAATCATATCAAAAGTTATATCGAACAAAGTTACCAAAAAGTTGTGGAATTAATAATAAAATTGGAATACAAAAATGAGACAACAAGTTAGTTCTATGATGATGGATGTAAATTTTTTAAAATTGACAGCACCATTTCCACAATAAATTTTATCATCACCGTAAATCTTAAATAAAATCGACCTTTCGGATTCTTTTACCATCTCCAGAGCCCAGCACTGCCACCATTGCCCGCATCGCCAAATCCAAGCTGCACACCACCACCCCACAGCGGCAAAGCCTCCAGTAGTTTAAACAGCTACAGTCCAGAGGATATGCTAACCGAGGAAGAGGACGAGGACGAGGCGGCGGCACAACTAGACTTTGTGATTTTCGACTTCCCACGAGAGAAGCTAAGCATAGCTGAGAGCTTAGGTTGCGGCAACTTTGGCGATGTGCACATATGTGAGGTCGATCAATTTTCCGGTTATGAGGAGGTCTTCCGCAACACCACAAGCAACCTCGTCGTTGTTAAGTCGCTCAAGCCTGGATCGCCAGAGCTGCTTAGGTAAGTTTTTTCCATTGAAATGTACTTATATTGTTTTACGTTGGAAAAAGTAAGGGCTAGAAATAAGTAGATTTTGCAGTCTTAGATTAAATGTTTGTCATCAAACCTAGTGAATTGCACTATCAAATTATTTAAATCCCCTATGTTGTGTATCAGATAATTGATGCAGTTATCACTACCATAATAATCGAGCTTTTCGCTTTGTGAGTGTAGAAAATTTTCATTCCTCTAGTTTTGTCTTGCAAAAAGAAAGTTTGAGCTCAAAAGTCTCAGCAGTGCTGCAACAGTAGCAAGTTCTAGAATTTACTTTACCGTATAGCTTTTTCAACTACGCAACCATTGTTTCATACATCTGTCTTTCCTGTTCTTCTTTATTTAAACTACAACAATTTTTAATTTGCTCACTCTACAAGCTAGTCAAAATGTTTGTCTAAATTTATACGGATTTCATTAATGTATAATAATAATAATACATACATGGGTTTGTGTGAATTATTCGTTGTTGCAGGTTAGAGTTTAGGAAAGAAGCTAAAAGACTGGCACGACTGAACGACCGGAATGTCGCTAGGCTACTTGGCGCCAGCCTCGACGATGATCCGATGTGTATCGTCCTAGAAAATGGCGAGGATGGCGACCTGAATCAGTACCTGCAAAGTCACGTGGCCGAGACGACCACTGTGCAAACGGCGAAAACTTTGAGGTTGGTCGTTGACAAAATGTAAATTGATACAACATTGGATTTTCTGCAGTATTGGCAATGATTTAATATAAATGACTGTTTGGATGAATAGTATTAACACTTTTTATGTACTGTTTTACATTCAAAATTCAAAAGATCATATCGACGTCTCAGTCGTTATCCTATTTGCATAAAATCCCATGTTAAAGCTTTTCTCGAAAGAACGGGTGAAAGGACACATCTAGAGCTCGAACAAACATTCTCAGCTACGCTTTATCTACAATCATATTAAATTGGGTGTACACGTGTTCGTAAGCTGCGATATACACGTAAATGGAAAAGACGAAGAGAACTGCTTAAAACTTGAATAGGCCAATTATAGTTGCGAATAAGCTAAAGCATAAGAAGTAGAAAGAGCAGGAGGGTAGGGTAAGAAAAGGGATGTCTAGAATTGAAAATCGCCAATTGGTTTACTGCAAGCAACCATTAAATTTTCCTCTTGTATAATTTATGTCAGATGGGTATTCCAGATTAATTTTCCAGCAAAGTGCACTTTTTATTTTATCTTTTGAGTGCCCTATATTTATCATGCACCATTATCTTATCTTATAAAAAACGTTCAGCTCACCACCCTCATGTCCCAACTTTATAGTTTGGGTAAAACTCTTATCGTGCAGGTTTTGATTAATCAACGCATAGAAGTTCCTGCCATCCAAACACAAAAAATCAAATCAGTGCTCTGCATCTGTTAGGTAGCTCCCTTTGTAAGCCCGCACATCTTTCCTCGGCGAAGAGCCCATGAGCCGCATGGGGATAAACTCGGATAAACATTAGGTGTGCAGGAGGTGGGTTGGGGGGGTTTCAGAGATTTACTCTCTTGAACTAAATCAGTGAAGTTCCACTGATTGGTAGTAAAAATTCGGTCACTGCTGAATCAGTAAAACTTTATACGTTGTTTATACTTCCCACCAACGTAAAATCTTAAATTTTTATCACTTATCAGTAATTTATTTCTAATTAATAACTGATCAACGATAAAATTCAAGATCTAACGTTGGTGGCGAATGCAAAAAACGTCTAAAGTTTCACTGGTTCAGTTTAAGAGAGCATAACCCGAGTTACCGCAAATGCACGGAGGGTCATTTTATAATTATGTTGAAGATTCGATACCTCTGAGCTAACCACGCCGTAGCATACTCGCCCACCACTTCCTCTCCCTACCTCCTTTTTCTCTTTTCTGTTTATTTTTTAATGTATGCTTGTGGATGTACGGATAAGAGTGTACAGGTGCATCCCAGTATGGCAAAAAATACTAAGTTACTTAATATTCTCTTTCTGCGTTCCTGTGTGTTCGTAGCTTCGGCACTCTAGTGTACATGGCTACGCAAATAGCATCCGGCATGAAGTACCTCGAGGAAATGGACTTTGTGCATCGGGATCTGGCAACGAGGTAAGATATATTTATACAGGTGTATGCATTTCTGGAGATAGGAAGCCAATATATACATATGAACTTCGAAATTCAATGGAAAAGCAAAAGGCGGTTGCAGAGCGCAAGTTAACGGAGACTTGGAATACACTATAATTTAAATGAATAGTTTTAGGGATTACTAAGTTACAATAGTTTCTCTTCTCTCTCCATATTCATTCAAAATTGCGCGTTTCTCAACAAATAATTACACGTAATACTTGTTTGTTTCAACTCCTCTTTACCAATCATCTTTTTTTTAAGCTTCCTTACCAACAAAATATTTCCTTCTTCTCCTCTTCATCCCAAATGAAGAGAGAAAAATTCCGCAACCTCCACTTCAATCTTTCAAAAGGTAGAGTCAGTGGCAAAACTTTCGCAATGTAATCGAAATTTGAAACTCCTCAAATACCACTACTTCCACAACTACTAGCACCGCTGACGCGTGGCAGCAGCAGCAGCAGCAACATCATGGAAACTCAGGCAGCACAACTTTTTAAGCATACAGCAGTAGCGTCCGTATTCGGGGCCTTTATCTATATGTTACCAGGCGGCCTTTTCTTTAGGCCACGCTTCACTTCTTCTTCTTCCGTTCTTCTTTACGCTCGACTCAGCCGATTAAAAGTTTTGACTAATTGACCGGTAAATGGGGCGTCCTCACATTGGGGGGCATAGTGCTTTGCACTGGTCCCCATGCGAGGAGGTTAGTTTTAGTCGGTAGGCACACGGGTGAATCCGACACTCTCTCCGGTCCTTCGGAC
>JAPYYV010001782.1:0-24027 GCA_030522625.1 Copidosoma aretas
TGAATTTTTTCCAACGTTTTGGGCATGAGACGTGTGTCAGCGAAGTTTGTTCCGAAATTGCTAAATTTTGACCAAAAGAACCGTCGCATAAGCATCGCTTAAGAACTGATTTTTTGGCCAAAAACAGCACCACAGTCATGCCTCAGCCACCATATTCACCGGATTTGGCTCCATGTGACTTTTTTTTGTTCCCAAAACTAAAGAGACCTATAAAAGGACGGAGATCTGCAACGATTGAAGAGATAAAGACTGCATTGCTGGAAGAGCTCAAGGCTATACCGAAAAGTTCTTATCAGAAGGGCTTTGAGGATTGGGGAAACCGTTGGCATAAGTGTATTGTATCCGAGGGGGATTACTTTGAAGGGGACAACATAAATATTGATAAATTAATAAATATTTTTTTCTTAAAAATACAAAGTCACCTTACTTTTTGAACACACCTCGTATGTGTATGGATATGTGTATGTGTTAGGATATATATTTTGTATGTTGAGATTCTTTGCATCACAAACATGAATGACACTAGCATATTGTCATCAATCAAGATAAAAACAAAAAATTCTCATGTTTTTTATGGAACCATCATTTTTATTTTTGTTTTGGTTTCATGCTTAAGAATTTCAATTTTTTGTGAAGTGATCATGTAGATACATGTATATAGCATATCGCTATCTGTCCAAGGGACTCGGATTCTTATAGGTAATTATCTTATGAACAAAATAAGCCGAAAACCATTCATTGTAAGTAAAAACACAGAAATTGCATAAGTTTTACGCCTTTTTTTGTCTAACATCTTGCATCAGCCATCTTGATATCAACTAATCCGACCTCCGATTTGTAATCAGCGACCCAAAAAGGATTTGTATAATCGGATAATTCTCAAAGATTTTAGCGGCCATCTTGCATAAGCCATCATGAAATTTGCTAATCCAACCTTAGATTCGCGATCAGTGTCCCAAAAAACCCCTAAATACTGAATTTCGTACATATTGGTTAGTTTTTGTAAATTTTGTCCGCCATATTGGATCCGCCATCTTGAAATTTGCTAATTTGACCTCAGATTCGCGATCAGCGACCATAAAAACCCCTACTTACCGAATTTCGTACATATCGGTTAACTTTAACAACGTATTATGTATCCAGAGTATTTCGACTATCTTCATTTGTTCTATATATAGGCTTGTTTTTGGCTTATTTTGTTCGTAAGATAATTGCTTACAAAGATCCAGGTTGCTCAGACGTATAACGAATTTGTATATGGGGCATTCCACGTGAAATAGAAAAATTTTTTTTTTTCTTCAAACTCTGGCGATAGAAAGTACTCTATGAGAAAACGTTACTGTAATTTTTTCAGATTTTTTGACCGTTACCTCTGCCGTCAGTAACTGTCACAAATTTTGAGTTTTTCATTAGAAGGAAAGATTCTTTATTTTGTAGGCGAATCGATGTGTATTAAAAAAAAAAAAAAAAGCATTTCGTTAGCATTTTTTCCGTAGAATACGATAAAAAAATTTTTTTAATTCTTGAGGTTAGGATTCCTTCTGTTTTTAAGGTTTTAATTTTTAAAATCAATTTTTCAGAAAGTATGACGATTTAAAAAAAAATTTTTTTTTTCCTTAAGTTAGTTTAGAAAGTATACTTTTAAAAAATTTTGTCTTACGATGGAAGTAGAAACATTGTAAGCGCTAGAGGGCGCTAAATGTTGAAAAACTCAATTTTTTCATTATATCTTATTCCATAAGACAACAAAATATGTGTACAGAAAAAAATTTTAACACAACTACAGGATTTTCATACGATCCCTGTGTCAAATTTGTCGAACTTAAAATGGCGGATCCAATATGGCGGTCAATATTTTAAAAATGGCGGAATTTTGCAAATTAAAAAATCAATGAGGGAGTATCAGAAAATCGACCGACAGAGGGCAGCATGTAGCTCAGCTAGCATCTGAGAGTTATAAAGTATAACTATACATACTGGCAGAATATATAGTATCACACCAACACTATGTATAGCTATACTTTATAACTCTCAGATACTAGCTGAGCTACATGCTGCCCTCTGTCGGAAAATTTTCTGATACTCCCTCATTGATTTAGAATCACAGTATTCAACGTCAATACTTGGCAAACGGTCAGTTGTCTCAACCAAAAATTATTCGAAAATTCATATTTTAAGCTAAAAAAAAATAGAAAAAAGTGTCATACTTTTTGAAAAATCGATTTTAAAACTTAAAACTTGAAAACAAGAAGTTAAACTAACCGTCAAATTGTTTTTAATATTTTTATTGTTTTCTACGGAAAAAATGCTAACAATTTGTATTTTTTTTTTTATGTTTTCAATACGCATTGATTTGTCTACGATACCTCTCAGAAAAAAACTTCAATATTGTGACCTTCGCTGATGGCAATGGTGTTAGTCAAAAAATCTGAAAAAATTCCAGTGGTTTTTTTAATAGAGTACTATTGATTCCTAAAGTTTGGAGAAAAAGAAATTTTTTTTTGTACCCGCTCACGTGGCATGCCCCATATATTTTTAACAATATTAATGCTTGTACTTATAGAAATATAAATAATAATTTCTATTCTTAAAAACTAATCTAAATCATATGCGTATACATGGACACTTTCTTTTATTCAATCTCACATACATACATTCATATACATGAGTCCATTGCATTCTACACTACGTCAATACATATTACGACATATACCATGCATACATATTCGGGTCGATGTATTCGGAGATTTGAATGCTGACATGCAGGTTTGATGTACAATCAACTCGCCGTTCATGTGCACATAATATATAATACGCACTTATAATACTTTTCGCTTTTTATCACATCAACTTGGGATGTAACATATACAAATACATAAAGGCTAAAAATTCATGTGCAATTTTGAACATCAATACATAAAGAATACCTATACTATGTAATGTTCATAGGGCACGCATGAAAAAACTGACAACACAATATTATGTTTTTGATACGCTAGAGACAAAACGCCATATCGATGTTGACTAAATGAATTTATACAATTCTTACAAATATAATCTTGATTCTTTAAATACTGTTCCCTATTGATGTTTTTCGCATAAGCATGTATAATCAACACCTCGGAGAACAGTGGAAAGCAGGATTTAAATAACCGAAATCCTGTTTACAGGAGTTCTCTAAATTCACTAATACAAGTTTTTTAAGTAAAAAACTTTCGAATTTGAAAAAATTGCCATAAAGAAATTTTTTATAATTATTTTTTTTTTGCAATGTTAGAGTATTATCAAATAAATTGTGTTCTTTTGTACGCGTTTTCATTGGTGTATTGATTTAGCGAGTCCTCTCTGGCGTATTAGAAATATAATATTGTATTATGAGTTATTCCATGCGTTCCATAAGCGTCTTTCGTTGTATCGGTGTTCTTTTCGTATCAGTGTTTAACATCGCACACGGTTCCTTAGCAATTATGTATCTGTACATACCACCTTTAGTAACTACCCTTTTACTTGTTCTATACTGTGCTTGCCCTTGTAAGTATTTGGAAGTAAAAAAAGTTTTAATTTATGTTTATTATAATGATAATAATTTATATCTTATGGATAGTCCTAAATATGTCTAAGATGCGTTGAAAATTCAATAACTGCTGCTCTTACAAACAAGTTGTTTTGTGGTGTATTTCTTAACATTATTTATGTAGCTCACTGCGTAGACAATAACAAAAGCGACTACACACTTTTAATCACTGTTTTACCAAGCATTTTAACTTAATAAAAGTTATTGGGTATTACTAACACTCGAGTTAACAATTAAGTATTCATATTCAGAAATATTAAATGAATAATTGTAATGATATTTAATTATATAATGTTTGTATGAATTATTAATGATTCTTTTACCTATCTGAAACAGAAAAAACTATTTAAACAGTTTTGACGGAGATTGGGATCGAACCTGAGTTCGACGACTTACCGCTGATCTATGAGAACTACTGGCTGTAGAATGTACAAAAAATTCATACAAATAGTGTGGGAATAATTTAAAAAATGAACATCACGTAACATATTTGATAATGTCTTGCAAATACTTGTAATCAGATTGTGCTGATATTTTCAAAACAGTTTATATATTATGACCCATATATTTGAGTACTGAACCATGCACCTTAATGTAAATTAAACATTAGGTTAAAATTTAAAATTAAGTTAAAAGGATTTCATCCCGTATTGCAATAAGATGAAAAAAAGAAGAGAGAAAGAGAAAGAGTGATCTGTAAAATCGAAATTTTTTCTTCTGCGGTGACAAGTATCCAAATACAAAAAAATTAAACCAAGATTTTTGAAAATCGGTCGAGGAAATACTGAGAAATCACTGATTGCACACATACACACATACACGCGCGCGCGCGCTCAGAGAGAGCACCAGAGTAGTGTATTTCGATTCTAAACTTCAAAAATAACATCTTATTTCGACATATAATTTTTGTCCATCATAAAGCTTCCTTTTTAAAGAAGCAAAAATTAATAAGTTTTTCTCATGAACATTTTATTGTGTGCTAGATTCAAAAAAATAAATGATCATTTAAGTATGTAATGTTTCAGTAAGAAGCTTTTATGAATTCAAGAAGTGTTATTAATTTTGAAAAACGCGTATTGATTTTTTTGTTTTCTTTAAATGACAATTCTAACCTTGTACATAAAAATTATATTAAAATTGCAAAAATTCTTGTAATTTCGATTTGAGAAGGAAATATTTGCAAAATATATAAAATTTCAACTTACTTGTGAATTTTACAAACTTTGTGTATAACAATTAAGTGTTGCGTTCTAAAACATCTCCTAAAATTTTTTAAAATTTTTTTATTAATTTGATAGAACCCATAAATTCAACACACATATGTTTTAAATTCTTATGATATTACAAATTATAAAAATAATATAATAAATTTATCTTAAAACCATATCCAAAATCATAATATTTTTAACTGTGTGTATCTATTCACAGAGAGAACAAATCACAACCGTTGTTTGTGATATTCGTTCCAGCGAGTCGAGGTGCTGGTAGTCACACGCAGCAGTATGAATCCCCTTGAACATCTGTGTTATCACAGATGTTACTTGTGACGACACAGACGTGAGCAGTCACGACACAACCGTGGCAGTGGACTTACACGGCTGCGTGTGACTACCAGCACCTCAACGCGCTGGTTCGATCGCCACAAGCAACGGCTGTGATTTTTAGGTTTCGTGTAGGTATAAATGTATAGTAGCTACTATAAACATATGACACGCGTGCTAGTAGCTCTTTACCTTTGTATGCATGTCAGTCGGTTTTTGCTGTCAGAATTTCGGATTCCACTGCCTAAGCGGAGAAGCAGAGCGAGGCGTAAGAAGCTTCGCTTCAAAAAATAGTTTCCACCGAGAATCGAACCCATGCGCTTCAGGGAACGATGAAAAAGCTTATCCACTACTCTATTAACGGAATGAAGAAGCAATTAATTATAATCAATCACAAATAGTGTTTTGAGCATGACTGTATTCATTTAATTAAAATAATATTTCACTGATATTTCAGTGCTCCTCAAGCACTCCCATCAGGGAACCTATAACCAAAAAACTACATATATAAAATTTCTTCGTTATAACATTATGTAAAATACGAGTATGCGACTGTATATAATACTATGTTGATGCAAGGACTTGCACATTTTACATACTATTTCCTACAAAATATTTTCAAAGTGCTCTAGACATTATTGTTTTTTAATGCCCGATCCCTTCCTTTTTTATTTGGTTTAAATTTCCCTCCAGTATTCTATTATCTCCCTACTGCTTTCTACTCTTTTTATTCTTTATTCGCTTTTACTCATATTTTTTTTTTACCTTTTCGAGAGTTTGTCTCTCTGTTTTTAACACCTCTTTATCTCCTTCCTATTCTGCACATGTCCATTTTTTAAGCTGCTCATTTTTGTTTTTTCTATATTTCAACCTCTTTATCCCTTTTTACTGTCCATTCTCTTTCTGGTCTTTTAATCATTTCAAGTTTTTTAGCCACCTCCCAGCTTTTTTTTGTGAGTAAGTTCCACTTTTCCTACATTTCCATACCCTCTATATCTGTTTCACTTTCTTTCATTTCGTTATTCTACTCAATGCTCTTCTTTTCATCCCACTTCAAAGAAATTATGTCTGCTCTGTTCCTAACTATCGTTTCTTTCCCAACCCCCCCTGCTTTTCCCTGCTACGGTTTTTCTACTGGAAAATGATCCTATTATGTCAAGAAAGTCATTTTTAGTTCGTTTACAAAATTATACATTCCACCCAATCCTCTTTCATTGCTCTGTTTATAATACTTAATCTCGATTCTGCACAAAAATTAAGTAGTTTTTTACCCTCTCTATTCACTGTTTTATCCGAAGATTTTCTGCTCGATTCTCTGTTTCCTACGAAGTTCACCTGACTTTCTCCAATTCTTGCGTTCACATCGCCAATAATAAATACCGATCCCCATCTATCTATGCATGCATCCAAAATTCTTTGAACTTCAGATCTTGTCGAGCATAATTTACATCTTAGCTTTATTATATACTCCAATTACATTGACTTTTCTATCATTTTTCAATTTTAAACTTCTTATAATTAACCTAGATCCCATTCTTCTATCCTGTCTTTAAGTACACCCTTTTTAATATCAATTCAAACACCTTTAGCTATACCCTTTTTTTTCTCTTTAACTGACTCTTTCCAGTACCAATCATATTTCATGTTAAGTTTATTCTGCCACTCGGTTTTATCGCATTTTTGCACCCACGTTTCCCATAATATTATTACATCTAACATATCTAGGGAGTCTTTTACTTCTTTGGTTTTTTTAATACCTGCTCTATTCCACAAAATAAATTTCATCCCCTTATTCTCCACATTAAAACTACCTTTTTTCTTCCGAAATAACCAGACTTTTACTCTTTCTTTTGGTTGAACTAGATCACCCTTTAATTCATCACACCCCTACCATTGATCACCCATCTGACGTTAAAGATACCCCTTACGTGCCTCTAGCCCTTTCTTTTTTTCTTTCGTAACCCTTTCATTGATCCACTTCATTATTTTGTATTTTTTTTCTGATGGTCGTCCTCCAGCCATAAGTTTAACCTCTATAATTTCCCTTGTTTCTCATAGTTTCTACTTTATTTTCTAATTATTGTAGTTCTACTAACAGACCTCCTCCAACTCCCCAACTGCTCTTGTTCTAATTGTCTCCGCTTCTACACCTAATCTATAAGATGTAATTTCTTTTTAACCCCTTATCATACCTCTTTCGACCGTGCGTATCCTTATTACAAAGACATTGTTTTTTCCTCTCTTTCTCTCTCTTTTTCTTGTTTCTCGTATCTTAACTAACTTTCACTCATACCTGTCGATCTCTGCGTTGTATTTACATCACTCATACCGTTTGCATGAAAGCTATTGTTTTCTAGTCCATCGAATGCTTTTGCTTCACTAGTACTTATTTCCAAGTTTGTTTTGCTTGTCCTTACAATATTTACTTTTTCAGTGTCGTTGCTATTCACACTCTTTCCACTAACTGCTCTTTTTTTTCTGAGTTCGTTGTGAGGCTTAAAATTTTCTATATATTATTAATCTGGTTTGCTACTCTTTTAATTAGTTTCTTCCTATGAGTGTTTACAATTTCTAGTCGTCCCCACACTTTTCCAAGTTCTTCTTGTAGCTTCTTATTTTTTGGATTATTCTTTTAATTACTTTTGCTGTATACCTCTCTTTCATTTCTCGCTCGCATCTTCATATTTTTTCCCGTTCTAACTCTACTTTTGATTCTTGAATTATTTCTTGCTTTGCTCAATTTTCTTTACTATTTACTACGCTATGAACATTGTTCTATGATCTGGCTTGCCTAATTACATCACCTTTTACCCTAATATCATTATTGTCGTTGCTGCTGGTGCTGCTTCTGTTGCCTCTGCCATGGTTTGTGCTGCTACTATCGTCGCCTTTATTAATGTCAACGTCTGCATCTCTCCCATATCTTGCCTGTATTGTAGCCTCTATGGCTGCCATCTGTTCTCTGTACCAGCTTCAACTTTCGTTGTTACCAGCGCTGTGTTCTAGGCTGCTATCCCTCTGCACCTCTGATACCAATATTTCTTCTTTTATGGCCCTCTTTCTGTTCTTCTCGCCGCTCGTCTGCTCGTTTTTTCTCTTGGCGCTGTTTGTTTCAACTTCTTTGGACCTTACTCTTAACTTTTTTTTTCCTCCTAGTCTTCTTTTCCTGATTTTCTTGTACTGTATCCTAGTTGTCTGATTTGACTAATGCCTCTACGCTTCCTAATACTCTACGTGCCTATAATTGTGGTGCCACTTGTCACTTAAAAACGTATTTTTATGGGAATGTGAAGAACTTTTGTCGATGGCGGCCGCTTCCACTATTTTGCTCCACAAGATTTAACAAAGGAAATCAATGACAATGAGGGCAGCACCGTAGACGCGCATAGTAAATTGGCAGGAATAACTCTCTCTTAGTCGATGCGCATGCTTTGAGGTATTTTTGAAGTCCTTCTACCTTGGGCTTTTACAGCTCTATTGCTGCTTAATTTTTTACTCCTCCCGGCCTACCTACCACTTTTTTTATTTCCAGTGACCTCTGTACTGCCTTCTTTGTTTTTCTCATCTGTGTTCGGTTGACTATATTTATCTCACTTATTGCCTGCCATAGTATTCCTAGCTCGAGCTAACCTCTGATACACTTTTTTTTTCTTTTTCTTTTCCCTCGTGATTTTACTTCTGCACTAGCCATCACTTTCCTGTCTGTAGCTTTATCAACTTCACTTTTAATTACAGTTTTTTACTATTGAAGCCCTTGGTGAGTGTAAAAAAACTCGTTTTAACGCGAATGCGTTTTACTTTACGTCCAACCACCAAAGCGTCCCAACTCCCTCCAACAGATTACTTTTACCATATTGCTTGGAAAAAAAGTTCCACAAAGAATTGAACGTGCGCCACCCCAGGTGACGGTGTGAAAGCTTAATCGCTAACCTGTACATGAACTGTTAGGGAGGGGATAAAACCAAAAACTACGGCTTTCAACGGTGGGTGGGTGAGGGTAGTGAGATTTGTTTACGTTACTAACTTCAAAACAAGTATCACAAATAAAACCAATAATTTATAAAAAAACATGTGTTTTGCAGTACGGCCTTCAAGGGAGCGAATATATGATTTATAAATTGCGAATATATAAATTAATTCACGGACTTATTCAAAGACGCACTTTTGGACTCAGTTTTTAAGACTGCCTTATTTTGTAATTCATTAATTAATTAAGATGTTTATTCCATTATTCGATTAAAGTAGCATATTTTTTGGTGTATTGTTTTCGACAATTTTAATTGCGCGTCAGTACCGTGACTGGTGATTGTGCCATTTTTGACAGCCCTCCTTACATCGTGTTCTGCGGTCGTCATCGTATCACGTTATGTGCGGAACAAATCTGAGCAATATAGATATAGCTTTGTTATAGAAGGGATCTTCTTCGGCAATCGAAACTTTTTTACAGAAATAGAAAAGGATTCAACAGCCACAGTACGTGTGCACTTTAGAAAAACAAGTTCCTATTAGCCGTCAGTTACTGTATTGGATCATTGCTCTACTATTTGCTTTAATACCTTTTATTTGTTGATTTACATCGTATTTCATGCGTGTTATAAGATAAAATTTCAATTTTATATGAATGGTTGAACAATTTTTTCAAAAAACGATATTCAAATAAAATATCGAATAAAATAATACAGTTAAAGTTCAATGAAACTTGGAATCAACTGAAGAAAGAGAATCAAAACGCTGTCGATTAAAAACGTGCGACGGAAGAAAAAACCACCCAACTAAAAGAGGAGTGTTTACGCAAAACTGCAAGTCATTCGAACTATTTTTCAAAAGTAGATATACAAATTTAATAATTTTAGTTCTTAAAGCTACATTCATGATGCAATGGTAAATCATTTAACGATGAGTAACTGAGACGTTTTTCCCTGTCTTGAAAACTAACCTGAAAAAATATGTAATTTAGTCAATGAAAATTTTTCTTGAACTAGAGATACAACGTTTATAAACTTAAATCATTCACTTCAACCTATGAGTGTATGTATCCCATAGCCCGAGGCTAAGGATGATGTATGTTGCTTGCATCATAGTGAAGACGAGGACTAATAAATTCTAATTTGTGTAACAGACAATTATAAAACATTTTTCATGATTTTGTTATAAAAAATTGGAAACGTAACATAGTGCCCTTCATAATTTTTTCAGGCGTTCAAGCTTTCTCATAAGCATTATAATGATATTTTAAATGAATGAACTCCTAATGATCTTTGGAATGAAAACACGTCTCCAGATTCCAAGTCTCCTGAGAAGCCTGCATGTGGCGAAATTGAAAATAAGAGCTTAAATAGTGAGTGCTTGAGAAAAGACAATGCATCATTGAACTTCCAGCCAGTACTAAGCTTTAGTTAAGTTACTGAATCTGTGGATTGATTGAAGATATAAATCTGTTTAGATTCAGGTAAAACGGATTCGAAATGGATTTCTTCTGACAATATCGAACATAAATTCTTTCATTGCAAAAATACATTGTAAGCATCCTCATTAACCAAAAAATCGCCTTTTATTGGCATAAGAAATCTTTTTTTATTATTTGCTAGTACATCTTTTTGAAAATATAATAATATAAAATGAAACTAATATTTAATCATAATTGTGCATCTCCCATTCTCTTCCTCCCTTGCTATAATATATTGGGAATCAATAAAAAACTTTAGAAAAAAATTAATTGTTTAAAAATCTAAACCTATTAAGTGACAGATACAAAAAAATTTGTATTGCATTTGAATTCATTTTTTTTTTATTATTTAGAAGGTAAAAAGTGAAGATGTTATCATACAAAAGCCTTCAAAATCAAACAATTACCTTTATGCCGAACCCAGGCAAAAAATTTAAAAAAATAAAATTGAAATCTTAGCAAGTGAACTAAACTGCTTGACCACAAAACAAGATGATGGTTTTTCAAACGAAACTACTGAAAAAACTATGGTAAAAATAAGAAAAGATTGAGAAAAGAAAAAAAAGTTGCTAAAAAATAAAGAGTATAAAACAATTTGGCAAAAACACTATCGGAAACAACAAAGAAATCTTATTGAATATTTACGAAGAAATTAAATAGGATTTTCGGGCGATTTTCCATCAAAAGATGACGTAGGTCATCCGAGATTAGAAAAAAAAGGTGAAAGTGGTTTATTGCAAGAAATTTGCGACATAGCTTACACTCTGTCTTGGCTAATAATATACCTCGATCGTCGGCACTTAAAGCATGCGAAACCTTAAGTGATTTAACTGAAGAACTGAAATTGTTAGGATTCAACTTATCTAGATTAGCTACTTATCTAAGACTTCTGCAAAAAAATTTAATGTCTACAGAAAGAAAAAGGCAGGTTTTGACTGTACCTGTCAAACTTGGTAAAGCTCAAACGGATTTTCACAAAGATCACAAGGATCAATATTTTTTCAGAGCTTCTATAAATAGATTTGAGGAAATTGCTTCAATTCTTGGGCCTCAACGAGTGAGTGGATACTTTGTATTTTTTTGTGAATGTAAAAAAATGTATATGTTGTATAAACTTTAACGTACAACGTTTTGATATTCAACAATTAGGTTTTTTTTATCTCTCAAGATGAGAAGGGCAAAGTTCCACTTGGATTAACAGCGGCAAAGGCCCGAGCCCTAATTTATATGCACTATGAATACAGAGTAAGACTTCCTGATCATGATTGGGTAGTTGCTGATCGGTATAAACTTACACCATCGGCTTATGCTGCGATCAACATTAAAGAAAACTGCATTGGTAAAAAATAAGCTGTTACCCACTCTAGGACAACGTATACAGCGATACGAATTTGTAAACATAGCAAATCTACTGCATCTACTCATACAAAAGATTTTAAAAGGCTTTTCAAGCTTGGAACTTTTCAGCCTATCTTAAAACGTGAAGATGGAAGCATCAAGCCAATTTATTGATGTCAGTTGGTGGTGGGCGTGATGAGAACCCTTAGTATGGAAAAGTGATAACACATGCAATAAATCATTTTAAGACTTATGATTTCGATGCTGTGTTTATTTTTACCGACGCACCTGGGAGATCAGTATTTAATCGAGTAGATCGTCGAGTGGCACCTTTAAGCAGAGCTCTATCTAATGTTACTCTTTTCCACGATAAATATGGTAACGATTTCGATAATACTGGGAAAAGAGCAGATGAAAATTTAAAAATTGATAATTTTCAATATGCCAGAGAAACTCTCGCTGAAATCGGGTCCAAACTGAATATAGATGGTTTTAATATGGTAGCAGAGTGTGCCGAGCACTTGCCAAAAGCGAAGATCTTTTATAAATTTTTTTCTCGAAATTGCAGTAAAAAAGTGCACTTAATTTTTAGCGATTATATAAGAATAGCGTTTATTACAAGTAGCTTGTAAGGTAATGTCAGCGGTTAGCAGAATTCTGCTCGTAGCACAATTGTTGTTGGCTCTTAGCAGGTTGAGACAAATCCGATTTTCAAGTCATAGCGTATAAGTAAATCTAACGTTCAAAATTATATACAAGTAATTTTCCACCTTCTTATTTACAATATGTACATAGGCGATGATTCACATTAGGTAGAAGTTAAGAATACAAAGAGATAAGAAAAGTGAAAGCAATAAAAGTCCGAAATGAAGGTAGGTGTGTAGGTCCAGTAAATATAAAGAGAATGTTACAAAATTGAGGAATGATAACTTTTGAATTATGAGAAAAGTTACAGTTATAATAAATCCAGGGAATCAAACTATTAAATTTAGCGACTTATACAAAAGAGATATAGAAATAAAAATTACACATTAAAAGTTCACGATTGGTGTGAACATACCGCTCACCACGTTATCATTAAAAATAAAATTATAATGCGTTTATAATCTGGCGAAGTTTGATGACAAGGTTGATAGCAGCTTGGATGGCTCAACGGGCCCGGAGAGTATCCACCCGAACGTAGTCTGCTGGGTTATGGGTGCATCGCGATCGGGGCGCTGAGGCTGACGAAGATTGGTCATAAGATCTGGTCATAAGATTTGAGCATACACAGCAGCACCTAAGAGAATTTTGATGGGCTTACTAGATGACGAATCTAGGCGGTTGGCTAGCTCCAGGTCGCGTAGATGAGGCCATCCATCAGGAGGGCGATGCACTCAAGGCTGACACAATGTCACTGTTTTGAACAACAGCACATATACCTTAAGGGAAAATGGTGAATAGTAAGACTCGACGGTGATTTTAGAACAGCCTAGGTCAGTTGTAGGGTGTACACCACCTACTCCGTCAATTTATACGCAAGCAGGGGTGCTTGGAAGCTGCAGTGTATTGGCTAAACTGTGCGACAAGAACGACCACTGAGATCCTGGATCGGTCAGTGTACAAGCACGGTGCTTCTGGCCGTCAGCTCCCACAAGGCTGACCCATGCTGTGGGCAGTAATGTTGGTAAAAAGGAAGTGGATTTACCAAATCGTTAAGAGGCTCATCGCAGCGAATCGGCCTATAATGATTCGTAGAGACTACAGCTGCATGGGCGTTTGTCAAGGCATCAACATGTATGGACCCATAATGCTTGGCTCCACAACCAAAAGAGGACTTTCCGGAGTGACAGGTGGAAGCAGCGTGAAAACCCAAGCAGTTCTCGCATAACTGCTTCTCAGCAACAAATTCCCTCCGTTGCGCTAGAGTTTTGTCCTTGAAGGCGTCGTACATTCAGAGCTGATGACGCGAGGAGCAGAGAGATCATGTCGGCACCTTCGATCCCCATGATGCTTGATGTGCGTGCATGCTCGTTAAACGCTGCCCCTCCCAATTGCTTGAAGCTATGCTTGACAATTTCAGGATTCGGTTCTGAATGCAGCTGGATCTCTCGAAGTTTCAAGCGACTTCTTCTAGTCGCAACAAGTTATGGCATCTACTCTACTGGCGATAATGTAGATAAAGATGTCATCAGAAAAATTTAGTCACTTTGAATTTTTAAGGCTTTTAATATTTTTTGCCGTGGCTAAGACTCGACAAATCTCTGACGCGCTCTCTCCGCTGACAATTTTCATCGAAAAAAAATTCTTATCAGCGTATACACCTGCATGCGGGACACCTTATACGTATGATTGAGTGCATCCCAAGTTCGTTTGAAGTATTCGCCTTCTATCAAGATGTTGCGCACGAGCTTAGCTGCGTCCCTGTTGAGACTTGCTTTTATATAAAACAGCTTTTCAACATTATTTAGTGAGGAGCTTGACAACACACCGAAAACAAAAAGTTCGCGAAACTCTTGCCAGAACTTCAAATTGCTGCGAAGGTCGAAGCTTGATTTCGAGAAACTAACGATGAGAACTTAAAGACACTGTTCCAGTGTGAGGTAGCGATATAGTTAGAGGAGGAGTAGGCGCAGGATGTTGCTCTAGAAGTGTCAGCATCGAGGCAAGTTCGTTCAGGTAAGACGCTTCAGCTTCAGCGTAGTAGTTATCCGTGAAGTATTTGGTATCTTCATCGGAGATCTCAAGGCCAAGTAGTTGACAATGATTTGCTTCAAACTCTTTCCAGTTGGTGTCTAGTCAGTTAATAAGCATCGTAATGATTGCATTTATTAAGTTATTCTCTTCCAAGTTCAAAAATTTTTAAAGCGTTCTTTATTGAGGAGCGCAGGTATTCTTGGCGTACCAGTAATATTTCAGCCGATGATGCCATGTTGCCTGCCGTGCAAGAACGTTGCAAAAGAGTTTGCAGCACGGTAACTAGCACCCACAAGAGAGTCTCTGCACTTTTTTTTTTTTCAGTCAAAAGTCACTTAACTCACTCCTAACCGAACCGCGCTCTGCTACCAAAATGTTTCGGTCAAGTTAAGCACTTGCCGAACGCAAGGATCTTTTATAAAATTTTTTCGGGAAATCGTGGTAATAAAGTGTACTAAATTTTTAGCGGTTATATAGGAATAGCGTTTATTATAAGTAGCGTATATGGTAGTGTTAGCGGTTCGGAATTCTGCTTGGAGCACAATAGGTGTTGGCTCTTCGCAAGTTGAGACAAATCTGATTTTCAAGTCATAGCGTATATGTCAATCTAACGTTCAACTATATATACTAGTAATTTTCCACCTTCTTATTTACAATATGTACATAGGCGATAATTTACATTAGGTACAAGTTAAGAAAACAAAGAGATAAGAAAAGTAAAAGCATCAAAAGTCCGAATTTAAAGTAAGTGTGTAGGCCCAGTAAATATAAAGAGAATGTTACAAAATTAAGAAATGATAACCTTAGAATTAAAAGCAAAGTTACAGTTATAATAAATCTAGAGAATCGAACTATTAATTGAAGCGAGTTATACAAAAAGATATAGAAATAAAAATGACACAATAAAAGTTAACGATTGGTGAGAACACAGAGTTTATATCCCATCAAGATAAAATAACATAACCGGATATCTCTGTTGATCATACTTAGTACTCTTATCATGTTGGTGAAAGCCAATATTTGCTCCGGGTAAACTTGAACATACAACTATTGGATACATTTTATTTCTATAATAGTTCAAAAATGTATTATTGTATAGATTATCAAATGCGACGACTTAAATTGCTGTTATCTACATCGTAGTAAAATAAGAACACTTTTATACCAAATAGTTATTACCAGCTCCCTTCGCTTCAGTTCAAAACTTTTTTACGATTCCTTCTCCTTTGCCTTTCAGCCACACGGGTTTAGGCGTAAATAAAACTGTTCTTTAGTTAAATTCAATTCTTTGTCCAAACACTTAACTAAAACATTCTTATCTCTTCTTTTAACACAGTCAGTGACTTTGCGTCCAAAGTACCCTTAAACAAAAGGAACTTCATACGATTTGTATTGGCCGTTGATGAATGATGATCTTGAGAAGAGAATTTGCACCGAATGTGGTCCGTATTTCGCATCATAAAAGTAAGTGAGAAGTCACTTGCAAGTAATTTTCGAAACAAAATTATATTTATGTTCGCTATTTAGTTTTAATAATGGTACTTATGAATGTTTATTGTAGAAAAAATGCAAATCAAACAAAACTAAGCTCATCACGAGTTCGACCCCTTTAAGTTTTAAGTAAGAGACCAGGAGAATTGCTATGTAGCCTTTACGAAGGTACGATCGAATAGATAGATGTTGATTCCATTGAAGATATCCTGAAAATTGCAGAAAATCAAACATCATAAATCACTATACCTATAATGACAAATATTAATTCTTGGATAGCAGAAGGGACTCTATTTGTTGATGCAACTAATTAATACTTTATTTATTATAATTAATTTATTGATGATAAAAAATTCAAACTGTATCCAAAAATCATTACTTTATTGATAATATCTAATATTATTTATTCATAATAAATAATCTATTCAACAAGAACGTTGTTTGTGTGCATAAGCACACGATCAATTGAGAGCTGTGGATGAGTAGAAATAAAGACTCCAAGATGTCAGGTCTTCTTTTGAGCAACGTTTCGCTGAACTTAACGTCAGTCTCATCGGGATCAATTTATTCAGAAACAAAAATAACAAAAAACAATAAATATGCATCAAGTACAAGGACCACTATTAGCAGTATATAAGTTAAATTAAACTAAATAACGCGATAACAATCAATATAGAGAATACCTTATCAATAATTTAGTCTGATTAAACATCATGGGAGGTTAATAATGTGGTGCATATTAAAATGTAAAGTGAAAACTCACGTCTGTATTATTGTGCAGATCGCTGCAGATCGAGTAATTACATTGACAAGTATATTGACGAAACAGGATTACGAAGTACATATGATAGCGAAAATTTTCACGCAGGTGTAAACACAAGAATCGGATTGATATACAGATGGTTATTGTAGCTCACACATGAAAGTTCTACAAACATTGTTAAGGAATAAGGTATCTTCTTTTCTATTGATTGTGTGTGCCATGGAGTTGATGTATAGCATTTCGCAAATTAATCTCTTTTGTCTGTTGGGTTCATGATTTCAAATTTTAAAATCTCTATAATTGATATGAGTGAAATCTCTCATGTGTGAGGTGACAACAAGATCTTGGTTTTTACTGTTTTCATGATCCTGGAGGCTTTTTCCACGGTTCTCTTGTCTCACCCACGCATTCAGCAGGAAAGGAGCCGCATTTCAACTTGTAAACAGCATTTGTATGTTTTCATTTTTTGATTTTGTCTTTGCCTAATGTAATAACATTATTTGGTTTATTTTTATTAAATCTTTTTAATCTTTTTAAACAAGAAGCAAAGAAGGAAGGGTTGCAAGGAATATAAAAATCTATTTTCTGATTGTCATTAAAATTATTTATAGTTTCGGTACTGTTAAGTTGTCTAAATCTAATTTGTATACATCTTACACACAATCAATAGAAATAAAGATACCTTGTTCTTTAACAATATCCATAAAACTCCCATGTGTGAACTGCAATAACTATGTAAAGGAATGGTAATTGACTTGAAAGGCAATACTGTTCAAAATTTTTGATAACAATTCTCAAGTGTTGACAACGTTTCGACTACACATTGGCTGTCCTTTTCAAGTCACTGGACTTAACAAAAACAATAAAAAATTATAATAAATACAGCCGTAATCAAAAGAATAACGAAATAAACTTTAAAAATGGAAAATATTATCGAAGAGCAAAGTAAAAACAATATCAGGTACAAATTTTCTTGCTCGTTGTAATGACGAACTAATAGAGGTAGTGCTAAAGTACAATCAACATAGATAACACGCAACATGCAGGACACAAGTGAACAGTACAGGAGAGCGTGACTTGAGAAACTTATTAGATACGAGTAATTGGATCAATAATTATTTTTTAACTTTAAAATAGTGTTTTATAAAATATTTAAAAACTGTGCTTAAATTATTTGTATCTGTAATTGTATTTCCTGAACTGAGTTTCATTGTATAAATCATTTCTGATACTAATCGTTTATAATAGGAAGATTCTTGATCCAATACTCGCATCGAGTCAGAATGGAAGGCATGATCGCAATGTTTGGTATGCATATAAACTGCTGATGACTCTTTTTTATTTTTGTAATCCCTTATGTGATCTTTGATTCGAATTTAAAGTTCTCTTCTAGTTTGGCCTACATAGCATTTACCACAATGTTCACGCGTGAAAGAATATATTGTAAACAATCTTTCAAGTTCATCAATTTTATCTTCACCTAAATTATTAAGAACTTTAAGTTTATTGATAGATTTAAAAACAACCTTATAATTAATTGTGTTAAAACTTTTTTGATGGCCGAATCACAACTTTTAAGGTATGTCAATATTATGTAATTTTTAGATTTTGATCCAAAACCTTCCACTCTATTAACATTCACGGATTTGTACTTAATCTTATGAGGCCGTAATTTGATATACTTATCTACAGAATCACTTAGGTAAGTATTAGCCTGTAAAATAAACAATACTCTTTAAATTTTCTTCATGGCATGAAAAATTTGCAAGTTTGATTGCTCGGTCAACTAGCGAGTAAACGACACCTATTTTTTGTGATGCAGGTGAATGTGACTAAAAGTTTAAATAAATATTTGCATGGATATATTTTTAATACCTATTAGTAGTTATATTACCTGTATTATTCCAATATAAAGTAGTATCTAAAAAGTTAAGTAAATTTAAAGTTGGTTTTTCTATTGTGAATTTATTATGTTCATTAAAAAAAATATTAAATATTTAAATTGTCAGCTTTGCAATAGGGTATAGTCAAAATATTTTAAAATACTGAATAGGTATGAGAGACTGCAAATAAAGTATTGATTAATTCCTGCATCACAATATCAGCTTAAATTGGGCTACAGGGGAAGCCCATAGCTAAGCCAAACTATTGTGTATAAAATTGCTCATTAAAAACAAAGTAATCATTATTAAGGATAATTTAATAATATGTAAAATTCCAAGCGGGATGGATTAATTTTAACGTTAGTATATGCCATCTTCTTTCTATTGCTTGTTTAACTAATTGGAAATGTACATTTCAAATAAGGCAACCCCATCAAAACCAACCAGAATATGACCATCTGTGACTCTGAAATTAGTAAAATCTTCAACAAATTCGAAGCAATTTTTAATATTATAGTCAGACCGTGGTAAGTTGTTTTTCAAAAATAGTGTGATCCAACTTAAAACAAAATAAGTAGGTGAGCCAACAGAGGACACAAGCAATCTCATGGGATTGTTTGGTTTGTGTACCTTAACTAAACCATTACACCTAGCTAAGTTACAATTATTTTTCATACTCAAAAACATTTTTTAATTGTCACAAAATTAATTTCTGGAATTGAGTGTGGTATACAACTTATTCAATCTACGCAGTACATCACTTAAGGAATTGCTCTTGCCTTTTTCGCAAATATTTATATCATTTAAACTGTCTTCAACTTTTTCAATATAAGCATCCTCATATAATATTACAAATTCTCCATCTTTATCCGCTCTTATTATCATTACATTATTATTTCTCTTGAAAAACTGTGAACATTTCTTTAACATATTTTCCATGCGTATATCTATTTTGTCCACAGCTGTTTTACTTAGCTGATTTTTTATTGTTTAAAATATCTAATTTTAGTTTATTACTATCTTCAGTATGTGCACAGAGTTGTCCATTTAGACTTTAAAAATTATCTAAAAAAAATTTACTTTTGTAACTAATACTATTGTCGTGAATCGTAACATTAAACTTTCTACCTAATCTTAATATAAAATTAACTTTAGGTGGGATATGTAGATCTGTCAAGTTGTGGATCCGTTCATTTTAAATTTCATTAATACTACTCTCGTTATTGTTAATACTATTGTCACTCAAACTTGTTACAATTGTACTTATTGTAAAACAATTTATCAAATTTATTTTTTATTGTCATTTCAAAACAATTAATAGAATTCTACATTTTAAAGAAAAAGTATTTTTCATACAATTTTAACTTTTCAATCCCAATCATAGAAATGATGGATCTTTTATATGAGAAATAATCCATAGTATTTAGAATGTAAAAGGAAAACACATCTGCACCTAGCCTTACCTCACTCTTTATGTAAGTTATAGAAAGTAAGTAGTCATGGACTTTTGAACCATAAATGACTTTAGTTAAAAACAGAACAAGGCTAACATTAGTGAACAATTTCACCGTTACAATCTCGTTAAGCTGTTACGATAATTTAGGTCCCATAGTGATGTTTTGGTTGGAACAAAGTTGGAACACGTCTATATTTCAGCCAAGACGTCGAACTTCATGGTGTATTCGAATGATTCCAACAACAGCGATGAATAACAGACAGCTAAAAGTAACAGAGGAGGTAGACTCGGACGGTGCAGCTAATAGCATACCTGAAGAAACAGCTGAGTAGAAGATGTTAAAGAAAAGAGAGAGTGACAGAGAGGCGATGCTTTTAGAAAGAATGAGACAGGCCAAAATTTATATAGCAGAAATGTAAGTTAAAACAGAAGAGCAGTTGGAGAAAAAATTTAAAGTAGTTAATCCCTATTGAAGATCATAGGGAAAAAAAACCTAAGTCATGCAGTTCAAAAATTAAAAACGAAAACTAAGAAGATAACTGTGATGTGATGTAGAGTTTACAAGAAAGGTAGAGGTGCTAACAAGGCTAGTGTATAGTGTAAGAAGGTCAAAGGTAATTTTTGTAATAAGTGAAGTAAAAAGAAATTAGATTATCAAGAAATAAGGTTATGTTCAGAAGAATAAATAAATTGTTGGAAAAAGACAATTGGATACATGTAAGCTTTAGTGTATAATGTAAAAATAATAATATAATGTTTTTGTAATAACGGGAAAGCCAAATCCCGTTGTATAATCTTTTGTGAAAAGAAGTCATTGAATAAACCAATAATAATAATAGTTAGTTATATTTGATAGACTAACAGTTGTCATTGTAAAGAAAACCATAACATATTTTACACAAGATATTAGTTATGCTAATACCTATATAATATTTCTCAGACAACGTTCAATGATATTAGTGTAACCGACAGTGTTGGTTGTCATCTCATTGCTTCGTGGACAGCTTCGAGAAAAGCTTATTTAGCGTTTGATGGGTGTATCCCTCCTTATGTCGAACGCTTGGATTGGTAGTGCTGAATGTCAAGGAGTAGCTGGCAAAAGACTCCGATTACAGCTGAACTGAAAACATAAAGAGCTGGGTGGGCTTAAAGCACCAGATCATACACCAAATGCTAGAGCTGACTTGATGCAAACTAGCGCGACTCTTTGTGCTTACAGCTTAGCTGTAGTTAGAGCATTTCAGCCAGCTGCTACTTGGCATTCAGCGCTACCACTTGCAGCTTTGACGAAAGGTGGTCGTACGCACTAAAGGCTAGATAACCTCGATGCAATAGACTCAAAATTTTGCTCATTGTTTGCATTAAACAAAGTAAACTACTATTAGAAACACGCATGTGTCAGCATAGTCATAACTGTGAAGTGAGCAATCCCAATTCTAAGGTACCCTTACATTGCGATTCGGCATCGGAATGTATGAAAAATAATTTATAGAAAAGTTAGATCTCACTTCCTTACTGATTATTAGGTATACAAATTTTGTTATTCTAGTTTCACCCTTTTATCACAACTAACTATTTAGCAACAAAAAATTCGAACTTAGTCAATTTTTATCATACAGAAACGAAACTAAATTCATGTAATAGCGCTTCATGTTACACGAATTTAAAATAAAGTTGCGATACAATGTTTATAAGAATTTTTATCATCAAATGACTGTTCGATACTATTGTTCTATTTTCGCTTAGTATTTATACTCAGAAAAAATTTGTCATACTGTATTGGAGTGCCTGCTATTACTTTTCATAACATGTAGATTTCGAAACCAATAAATATTCATTCGAATAACTAATTTGTTCATACATTTTCACTTGCGTTATCAGTAGCATGCTTATCCTCCAAACTTTATAAATCCATCATATTCGGAATAAAAGTAAATGATCCAATTACTGCTTATTTTTTTCTTAGTAGGCTGTATTAATATTTATAAGTGTGTATTTCACTCAAATTACATCAAACTCAAACTTTACTAAATGTTGTCAATCTAATAAAAATATTGTTTCTGATGTTCAACACACTTAAGTTTCCGTAATAAGCGAACACTCCAAAAAATATCTTCTTGCATGTATGACTGCACACTCTACCTAATTACTAGGTACCAATTACTACATGGGACTATCCACTGTCCACTAACTGACACACTTGAAGAACTATTTGTTTGATGAATTAACAATTGCGTTGTAAGTAAACTTTCCCTTTCCACTTCACGATCAAATTGTTTGTTTGATGAAAAAAACAAAAAATACAAAAGACAATCTATCGTGCAAAAAAGTAAACATTATGTTTTGTAAGTTTAGGAACGTATCTACTCGAGAATTTTTCTGGTGGAATGGAGGAAAAAGTTATTTCCATAAAACCATTAACTGTAAATCATTGACAAACATTTATTTAATCAGCATGGTACACATTTTTTTGAAAATCATAACTAATAACTATGATAGTTGACTTAAATCACTTTTCAGTCCTGTTCGTGCTTTTGAATGAGGTGAATCGTTTTTACATCCGAGTGAGCAGTAATTGGGACGTGCACATTAATGAGATCATCTACCTCAAAGTGGTTTTGGAAAATTTCACTGAAAATATTTTATATTTACAAAAGCTAAAGAACCAGGAAAAAAAATTTCAAAGACACAAAAAAAAATCTTTGAATATACTGTCAATTGTTTATTACCTTTTGCGCTGTTAAAATCCTAAATTAGTAAAAAAAAATTTTGGATGAAAAAAAATAGCAGCATAAAACCGCATATTCAATATAAGCATTCGAATGTGTACAAATCAATCTCAACTAATGTTAGAACAATGTAACCTTTACAACACAGAAAAAACACTATATCTCGACGGTAAAGCAAAACAGACTAAAACTAACAATTTTCACAGCTTTTCTAAAGGGTAAATAAACATTTAGGCGGGCACATAGAGAAAATTTAGTGGACGTTACGACATAACCTGAATTTTCGTAATTTCGGGTATATTTTAGTGTAAAAATGATGAAAAATTTCGATAAAAATTACAGCACGTTACGGATATGAATACAAACACGTACAACTTATTCTGAAATAATTTTAGAACAACATAACCTTTAAAAAGCAGAAAAAACGAATGTACTTGTGCAAAAAATATTGGAAAAAACTTTCTAGAGCAGATTTTGGGGTGGGAAACACGACACCGAGACCACAGTTACGTTTCACATACGCTTTGCTGGAGTTCTAGTATACTGGTAGAAGTATTCCTTGACTATAAATCGGCGTCTGAACTGTTGAGAAATAAGCATGCATTCAAAGCCAGTTTCCTTAACAGTTAAGACGCCGCTTTATAGTTAAGTAATACTTCTACCTCTGTGTAGCCGTATCGTCTTTTGTAATCTATGTAGTATAGTATATGTACTATGAGTGTGCATGCGCGTATATGTGTATGTCCATGTACATACATACATACATATATATATATAAATATATATATATATATATGATGTACTAAGTTGAAATTGAAAAGGAAATCGTGGTAAATAAAAACACAAAGGTTTCTCTGTAAAACAAAGATCGTATTAATTATTAGACATACTTTCTTATTTACAATATTTACAATGATTACACTTCTTACCTGTAAAACAAAGAAACGACATTAAATGTTAATTATTTACCGTTCTCTCTTTTACAGTTATATGGTTTACACTACAATAATTGATTCTGCACTGTGCTTTGTTACATTGCCTCTGCATGCTCGCGTTTAACCGTTCTAATATCATATTGTACAAAGAGACATTTATGTTACCGACACTTGTAGCGGGGCGGGGAAATACAA
>JAPYYV010001783.1:0-25336 GCA_030522625.1 Copidosoma aretas
AAATGAACAAAACTTACAATAGGATCGCACAAGATTTCTATTGGAGAAATATGCGACCGGACGTAAGGCAATTCGTGCTTGGCTGTAAATCTTGTCAAACCAAGATAATCGTTCGAGTAAAAACGAAACAGGCCATGCTAATCACGGACACTCCGAGTAGGCCCGTAGAAAAAATATCCATCAATTTCTACGGACCTGTGAATGAATTCTCAGACCACGGAAACACCCATATACTGACTATTTAAGAGTGGCTAACAAAATATATCGTCCTCACACCTGTACAGAGTGCAACGGCCATAGAAACAATTAGAGCGCTCACGAACAAATTTATATCATACTTCGGCGCACCAGAGATGCTATTGTCAGACAGAGGAACGCTCTTCATGAATAAATCCATGGAAGAGTTCGCTAGACTGTTTAAAATCGACAAAATGGGAAGCACATCATTTCATCGGCAAACAGCGTTACGGCGCTATCAAGAGGATGCACCACGTACTCTGTGAGTATCTAAAAGCGTACATCGACAAAAACGACAAATGGGATGACCTTTTACCCCTATGCACCCTTGCATATAATACGTCAGAGCATGAGAGTACGGGATACACGCCCAACGAACTACTTTTGGACAGAGAGCTCGCATACCATCGAGCTTTAAACGTCAACGAGAGGACACAACGTATGACAAATATTTCGAACAAATCGCCGAGTCCCTAACGGAAATGCGTACTGTGGCAGCCATGAAACAAGTACAAGCTGAATTCTGTTCCGAATACTATAATGATAAAAAATTAAATACTAAGATCTTCATGGAAGGAGAGTCTGTGTTTGTCCTCAAAGAACCATCGAAAGGCAAATACGACGCACAATACCAAGGGCCGTATAAAATAACAAAGATTGACTATGCCAGGAAAAATGTTAAACTACAGCGAGGAGAAGAAATAAGAGTAGTACACGTTGACAAATTAAAAAAGGCTTGCGTACTAAAGGCTTCACCCCAGATGAAAATGCGTAAATAATAGAGACGTAAGAGTTGTAAGACGAAAACACACAGAGAAACAAAAGACAATACGGGACGGATACAAAAAAAATTTTTTCATTGCAAATAATCAAAAATCGCAAACAAACGATGGGACCACGCTTTCCTACACTCCTTCTATTAGCGTAAGAACACACTTAAGCACGAAGATACGAGTACAACATACGATAGAGACTTAAAACGAATTGCGGAAATTCCGACACAAACAGTCATGTGGAACCTCTCCACCCTTTTTTTTAATTTTTCGGAGCCATGGAACGAGCCACGAAAAAAACACATCGAACCTTTTTGTTAATAACATTTAACGGAAAAAAAACGTACTATAGACCTAGAGTTTCAAGATAAATTTAATTCTCATTCGGGTGCATTGGGAAATAGAAGGAGAAAGAGAAAGTTGATGAAAAATTTTTTTCTAATAATAGCACAATGGCTGTACACCCAACATGCGGGATAAGTTAATTATTAAACAGTTAATGAGTTCATATGTGGCAACCCTCAAATTGCTTGTTAGCTTACACTACCATCTTTTGCATGAAATAATAGCAAGGAGGCAGAGCATTAATGAAAAAAAAGAATGTCAAAAGACACAATAATAGAATGAATACAAAATCTAGTGATAATACCGCAATAAAATACTAATTATAATATGCATATAACTGTAATTACGATAACGGCATTAAAAACGTATGAACTTTATGTATCCTACACATAAACAAAAAAAATAGGAAAAAAAAGGTGTTTTTACATAGAAAAAAATTAGATGAAATAAAAAAAAATATAGTTAGAAAAAAAAAAAAATAACAAATACAAATGTGATTAGTTGATTTCAAAGGACTTGTGAAAGGCAAAAATTAAGATTACAAAATATTAATAATCACTTCAATTAACAATTATTACATTCGGTAATAACGATATTTACACATGGAAATTTTTTTTATAAACCATGCATTACGTTACAGTCTATTCATACCATCCTTACAAACAATCCTTGCTTTATTACCCTCAAAAGGAAAAAAATTGAAGAAAGAAGAAAAACAGGTTTACCATCGTTCAACCTAGATGACTGGCAATTTTTTCGCTAATCTAGAGAAAAGAGCGGACTATAGTCCAGCAAAACCAGATTTAACAATTATAGATCGACATAATCACGGGAAGTTCGGGAAAAAAAAGTTCTGATCGAAACTTTAAACGAGAGAAAGTACAAGAAAAAATGTGGAAACATGAACACACATCACACGTACATACACGAAGGGGAAAATACTATCGAAAGAAGTAATATCTGAGTAAGTCTCACGAACACAGTCAGAACGCCCTAAACATATGAGCCGGCGTACGCTCACAAAAGGCTCACAGCAGTCATGAAGCGACACACGGTCGAAAGCAATCGATTAACTTTACGACCAGAGCAGCGAACTCCATCAAGATGCTGTCGAACGAGAGAATCGGCCTCGCAGAAGGAAGCGAACTCCATCAAGATGCTGTCGAACGAGAGAATCGGCCTCGCAGAAGGAAAAAGTTTAATAGAAATCTTCTTTAGACAATACCACACCTTTATCAACTACCAACAAAATACAACTGACCTATTAAGAAGAAAAAAATACACCTTCCAACGCCTACACAGCTTTATACACATTTTTCCTTCGTCAAAAAAAAACAAAAAAAAAAAACCCTTGTATAACTATGAGTGTCGTAAATGGACACCGGGCATATTAAGTAAAAGATGATCACTCACGCAATCCACACATCCTCTAACATCCACTAAAATCAACCATGTAAATAGCGACATAGCATATAAGAACAATTGTATCAATAATAATAAAATAACAAAATCAATTGAAAAAAAAACCATTCATAAATAAACGAAGGGTTGAAATAAATTAAGCTAAGAATACTGTGTAAAAGGGTGTGCCAAATAAAATCACGTAGAAAAAGAAATTAATGAACGACATCAAGATACATATTGTTGCAACACCGGCATGCTGGGTGCGAAAGATAGTAGCTACTTTAAGCGCCTTCTCTTTCTTCTCACTCGCGAAAATGGAAATGCCTTTTCCAGGGGGGGACCCCCTCTATTGATATGTTATAGATTGTGCACAGGTAACAGTCGACACAGACATAGTCAAACCCACGATGGAGGGCGGCCGACAATAGGATCACGCTGGGACCGATGGTCATCCAAACGCAGGTACACCAGCCCGGCAATAAAACTCGGGAACAGAGGGTCACTGCACGGAGGCCAACAGCTCGACGGCAAAAATCCATAAACGAGAAATTAATTTCTCTTCAAAACAGTACAGCCTTACAACGACAACCTCGATTAAAATAAAAATAAAAATAAGGATAACAATATTATTGATAATAACAATTGAATAAATAACGTACTGAAATTAAAACCTATAGTTGCGTGACGATATTAACAAAAAAAAAATAAATAAATAAAAAAAAAACTATAGTAAGATAGGTTGGACGTATTAATGCCTTGGCCACCGACACCATTGACAATCATTGTAATATGTATATCCTGTGTAGCCTCATACATACATTAGCTGAAAAAGGGGGCATCGGCGGGTACATGAATCTTAAGAAATTTAATGCTACAATGTTACTTATACTAATCAATTACTATTTGATGCATACTACTAACTGGATTATGATGGTACACTTAAGAATAAGCGTATAAATATAAGAAAATTTGTCTTATAAAAAAAAAGGGGGAAAGACCTATGAGAAATTAAAATACAACCTTAATAGATGAGCTTATTGTTATGAATGTTATAAAAGAGGGAAGAGCGCTACGCATACAAAAAAAATGTGTACACGATACAGACTGCATGGATCTAACCCTTGGGGGAAACGAGGATCAGAAAGAAAGACTACCTTGTTGATTTTTAATAGGAAAATGCGTAGAACACAAAAAACAGTACTCAAACATTACTCGAACACCCACCCTCAACATACATAGAAATCGCCGTTGAGGACGACGTCGTCGCAGCCTGGAACATGTGACGTACGATAGCATATAGCTATACGTCTGTCCATTCTTTTCTAGCCGAGGGCCCTCTCAGACGGGGCAGTACATGGTAGGCAAGGAGAGGGGGAGACAGGAGAAGGAAAAGAGACGATACCCGACGCTCGAAAGAAGCAGACGTATCCGCTCCGGTTCGCGACTCACACTTGGCTTTTCCCTCGGTCTCTAATTGAATAAAGAACTATAAACCTCACTCGCTGTGCACTAATTTTCCGATCACCATACCGAACGTAATCCCACGTAACAATACCTATTATTATCGAAATCCGTCAAGTCAAAGGCTTTCAAATATTAACGGATTTTTTGTTTGAAAATGACGTAATTCACAAAAATATCGCAAAGAACATATTCGACTTAAAATTTTACGAAGATTATTTTTATATTTTATAGTTATCAAACTTCGTTAATTTAAAAAATATTGGCTGCTATTTTGGATTCACCATTTCGGATTTTATCAATCTGACACTAGATTTGTAATAAGTGACCCTAACAGCTGATGGGCACTTATATATTATACTATACAAGAATTCACAACTATATTACCCATCATTATCGACATCTGTCGAGTAAAAGAATTTCATATTTTAGCGGATTTTTTACTCGAAAATGACGTAATTGACGGAAATTTTGCAAAGGAAATTTTGGATTCAGAATTTTACGTAGATTATTTTAATATTTTTTAATTGGCAAACTTCGCTAGTTTGAAAAATATTGGCTGCCATTTTGGATTCGCCATTTTAGATTTTATAGATTTTATCAATCCGACACTAGATTTGTAATAAGTGACCCTGACGGCTAATGGGCACTTATATATTATACTATACGAGAATTCACAACTA
This sequence comes from Copidosoma aretas, assembly GCA_030522625.1. Taxonomy (NCBI): domain Eukaryota; kingdom Metazoa; phylum Arthropoda; class Insecta; order Hymenoptera; family Encyrtidae; genus Copidosoma; species Copidosoma aretas. The sequence continues at coordinate 4,904 of JAPYYV010001783.1, forward strand.
TATTACCCATCATTATCGACATTTGTCGAGTAAAAGAATTTTATATTTTAATGGATTTTTTACTCGGAAATGACGTAATTGACGGAAATTTTGCGAAGGAAATTTTCGATTTAGAATTGTACGTAGATTATCGACATGTTTTTTAATTTGCAAAATTTAATAATTTTAAAAATATTGGCCGCCATATTGGATCGTATATACTGAGATCGTGTAACACCTTATTTTATATCAAAAAACCCATTTAAAAAATATTGTTTGGTCTTGTGGAACAAGATGTAACGTAGAACCTGTGTTTTTTAACATTCAGCGTCCTCTAGCGCCAAAATTTTATTTTCGACCATCATAAACCAAAAATAATTTGATAATACATACGAGAATGATAAGCTAACAAAAAAACATTTTTTTTTTAAGTATCATATTAAAAAAAAAAATTAATTTTAAAAATTATAACTTGTGAACAGGGGGTTGAACTAACATTAAATTTTTTTTTTATATTTCTATTGTATTCTACAAAAAAATGCTAATAATTTGTATTTTTTTTTTTTTTACGCATTGATTTGTCTCCGAAATCAAGAAGTTCGCGGTCCAAGAAAAAATTTCAAAATTGTGGCCCTCGTTGACGATAAGGGTGTTGGCCAAGAATCTGAAAAATTTTAGTATTGTTTTCTAAAAGAGCACTGTTGATTCTTAAAGTTTGGAGAGAAAATTTTTTTTTGGTGCTGTTCACGTCGAATGCCCCATATATATACACATATACACAAATGGGGACTTATGCGGACAAAGTCATATAATTGACATGACATAGTACTCTAACACCGCAGGGGTGCGTGGAATGCATCTATTTTGGACAGTGGCTCACTACGACCTCGCTCGCTTTGCTCGATCCGTCTAGTTCGCTAATTCAAATTCCATTTTTCGTTGCAGAGTGCGCTTAAATATCCACACAATTCTCGATACACTTATATATTTAAAAAAACTTATGCAGACGTCCGCGTAATTCCACCAGTGTCGGCATAAGTACCTATTCACTTATAAAATGTCCGCATAAGTCACCATACTTGAAAATATATTTGTATATATATACATACTAGTGGGGCTTCGCCTCCTTGCGCACTCCGCCATATTTATATTCTATATATAAATTATTATCTCATTTCTTCATTCTGTTTTGTCTTTCATCGCTATCATACCTTTTATGAAATGTATTATTAAATATTATTTTTAATATAATTATTCTTATAATTTTAATATTTTTCTATAATAATAATAATATCATACAAATTATGTTTATCATGCATACTAAAAATATTTTAAAGAAAGCCCTTAAATTTTTTTTTATGATTGGAAAAAATATATGACATCTGTCTCTTCTATTAATAATTTCAAATAAGTTTAAATATTGAAATACAAAATTTAAACAATAATATTGTAATGATAAAAATTTGTCTTTCAAAATATAATTAACGTTTTTCTTCAAAACGAACATTAAATGAGGTTAAGTGATTTTGATTATTTAATTATTTAAGAACATATATTGATATTTGTAATAAATCATTACATGATTTTTCTAAAGCTAGTTGACTTATATAATATTATACTTAAAATCATAAAATTTTTGCAAAAATCAGATAACTTTGATGAAATTGCTTTTTGTAAAAAAGTTTTCGTATGATTATAAGTTCAGTTTAATTATGATTATGAATATATTTTTAAATCATATTCGTAAGATATCTACAAATTTTTTTTGGAAAAATGTTCCTCATCTCGCGTTACAGGATTTGGGCGGATGGAGGCTAGTCCGAAAAAAGTGTAACAAGATCTTTTCCCGACACTATAGGGAACCCTCTCGGAGTCTCACGCAGAGGTAGGAAAACAAACAGGCTGGCGCATGCGTCTTCACTTCTGCCGACTGCCATATGCAGTCTGCACTGGTATGGCATGGAGCGAATACCGTACGATATAGTATATGCATATATTTGTGTGTATGTGTATACATGTAGGTATAGGTTTACTACACTACTGCAGTCTGCAACTCTGCTTGTTCGTCTCTCTCTCTCTCTCCCATGCACACGATGATGTCGATGATGATACACCGCAGCTGCTGCTCTGGCTCTATATATATACATACATATATATATGTACATAGCCTTCCTTTATGCTGCTGCATATCGCTGAAATCGTGACGTGGCTGTAATAAGGGCTTAGCTGGGCCCCTGTTACAGCTAAGGTACGATTAGGCGAATAATAGGAGCGTTCAATTTGTATCGGTCGGTCGCTCTTTCATATGTTTTAAGTAATAAATATATAAATTATAATGACTGTGTAGCAAAAGCCTACCAAAAAACCAAAGGAAGTTCGTTCCGACCGTGGGTCCATAGGCCCCTCACTCCGTTTTTATAGATTTTCCTGGTTTTTTAGGTGAAACTTTTCTTTAGAAACCGATTTTTGATTACTTAATAGTTTATATTTCAATATTCTAATAATTTTTGAAGTACGGCATAATTTTATGGTTTTACAAAAAGATTTATTTGTGATGGCTTCCATCGTTGTAATTGTTTTATCATAACATAAAATTTGGTTCATTACACAAATGTATGTAATGTATACTTTTAATATATTTGAAGAATTTGTTAGAATTGTATAAGGAATTATAAAAAAAAAACAGTTTAGCTCACCCACCTATATGCCTCATGGGAGTTTTGGAATATATAAATAACAATTATATGAGATATATGTTTTATTCATGTACTAGGGGCTCCACCTCTGCGCGCTTCGCGTGCCAACCCTTCACAGTTGATAGAAAATATTTAATTTCTTGATATTGTAAAGCAAAAATTGAATACATCGTTACGATTTCTATTCAACGCTAAAATGTAAGCTACTATTTTCAAAATCTAATTTTGAAATTTACGCGCTTTTGACCGATCTCGGCCAATCCCAGAACGAATAAATCCATGACAATCAAACTTTATAGGTAGGAAACAACAGTGTGATTAAATTTTTACTGAAGTACAAATTTAGAAGAAAGGGTATAATAACACTCTACCTAATCAAGAGAATTAAGAATTGTAGAAAATAATATTCGGATAATTTTGCAGAGAAAAGAACCAAATTTTAGGTAAGGACTTAGGGGGTAGCTGATTGGGGTTGGACTAGGTTGAACAGGGGCTGTGGTGTGCCAATCAAGAAATTAAAATATAAAATTGTGTTATAGCTGACAGAGGATTATGAAAGAGTGGGAGCTATAAATGAGGTATTCTACATTATATCTTTATTATTTTTCCTATAATGTTTTGCTTTTTCGTAGAGGAAGCTTTGCTATAGACGAAAAATCACATTTAAAAAAACATGTTATAAGCACATTTTATTAAGTTTAGATTTAAAATACATCATTTTTGGAAAATGTGCGTCCGTGTGTGTGTGTGTGTGTATGTGTGTGTGTGTGTGTGTGTGTGTGTGTGTGTGTGTGTGTGTGTGTGTGTATGTAATCAGTTGTATCTGAGGATTCCCTCAACCGATTTTGATCTAACAGGACTTTTTTTTGTTTTTGGATTCTTATTACCGCTGACCAAAAAAATTTACTGTATATTTTTCTTTTATTTTGATTTTATCGATATTTTAATAGCGATTTTTTCTTTATATAATACGAGAAAAAGGTCAGCACGCTGAGAACTTTATATTTACTTGTAATATACAAAATTCTAAAACATTTAATAACTGTAAGTATGAAATCCATCTATTAGACTCCTGAGCTAAGTGACAAAATAGACGAACAAAATTTAATGTTTATTATACATATCTTACTTAAATAGCAAATAAAGAGACACAAAAAATTTTAAGAAGACTCAGGATGTATAAATAATTTATTGAGAAGTAAAAAAAAATGTGATTCTCATTTTTTTATGAAATCTGAACACTCTTTATTTCTGAACAAAAAATAGCACTACATTTAGAGGGAATGTACGAAGTGGGGACTTGTTAGAATATAAAGTAAACACAAAATACATTCATAGCAATATTGTTAGTAAAGCAGTGATGGCGAAATTCCATGTTATTAAACATTTTTGAATGTGACAATACAGTTGAAGTATACGAGTATATCCCACATTAGAGGGTAGATATTTTTATTATGCGGAATTTTTAAAAAGCAGTTGTGTGATACAGAATATATTTGGTGGGGCTGCAGGGAGCTTGAGATGGGGGGTGGGGGGGGGGTTGTTACGGGAACCACGAGAGATTTTTAAGGGACTATGAAGTAATATTTAGACAAGGAAAAACAGATAGGCTGTATGTTATTTTGTAGGGAATTTCTAATGGTTGCAACGGGGTCATGGAGAGACCATCGAGGGGTTGCGGGGGGGTTGTGGCCTGCCTTGCTGAAATCCCCACAAGTACATGTAGGTGCCCCGGAGAAAAAATAGATTTTCTCACGTTCGCAGGAAGAAAATCTTACTTTACGAGGCCAAAGGAAGACTAGGTTTGCCCACGGCACTCGGAGGAAGACTAGCTTTGCTCAGCGCAGTCAAACGTAATCTATAGCACTACTCGCCACACTCGGAGGAAGACAAGCTTTGCTAACGGCGTCCGGAAGAAGACTAGCTTTGCAAAACGCTTTTGATTGTTTCATAAATACTTTAATACATAAATGAAAATTATAAATTAAATTAATACAAATTATAGATTCATATATTATCGTAATATTTGTACGTACGTGTTTAGTTCCATAATTTAGTAGTGTTTTGCATTTATACAGAATATGACACGGTGAAATATAGTTGATAAAAAAGTGCCTGCACTTTAATAAAATTTGTGTGAAAATTAAGTGCTGAGGCAAGCAGTTGCGTAATAATGTACTGGAGTATTGTAATGTCAAGTGTATAGGGAGTAGTTAAAACTATATGATTGCTGCTAAGGATTCGAGATTTTTCTCAGCCAGTAAGTTAATTTATTCATAAAATAATTTTTTTTCAAAATCAGCATAAGAAACTAACGGAAATTTTAACAGATATTCTAAAATTCAATAAAATACATTATAAATATGCTCTAGTGAAATAAATTGGAAATATATTACTTTTGTTATAAAAACTTCGATAATTAGCATCAGAAAATATTAGAGAATATTATGTACACAAGATTTTCTATTTCTAAAAAAGTAGTGTTACCACCACCAATATGTGTGTTGTGTAATACTTTTTATAATTTTAAAGACGTCAATTTTATTTCATATTCCGGGATCATTTGAATAAATAAATAAAAAAGTTGTTTTACATTATGATGAAAATTTCAGTTGAGCATTGGAATTGCCATATTTGGCATTGGAATAATAATAATAATAATGATAATAATAATAATAATAATAATAATAATGGTGATATTAACCATGAAAATAGCAATAATAATGTTAATAATATTAATAATAAGATCAATTTAGTAATAAGACATAAGAAATGATTAGAAAAAGTAAAAACTACGTTTAGAATTAATTAAGTAAAATTACTCTTCTTCTGAATGCAGTGAGTTAAGCTAGTCTTCCTCCGAGCGCCCGCGCCGTGAGCAAAGCTTGTCTTCCTCCGAGTTTGGCAAGTAGTGCTATAGCTCACGTTTGACTGCGATGAGCAAAGCTAGTCTTCCTCCTAGTGCCATGGGCAAAGATACTCTTCCTCCGAGCGCTGTGAGCAAAGCTTGTTTTCCTCCGACTTCGTGAGCTAGGCTTTTCTTCCTCCAAACAAGGTCAGTAAAGCTAGTCTTCCTCCAAATGCAGTTAGTAAATCTAGTCTTTCTCCGGCCTTTTGAGCTAAGATCTTCTTCCTCCGGGGTGCCAATATGGGCGCATCCAGCGAGAACGGACCCACTCGCGCGTGCGGCGCATTTTTCGTCCGAGCACTCTGTGATCAACTCGCTCGTACTGGCTGGAAAAAAGCTAAAAAAATAATTTACAAATCTACATCGATAGATTTTGATCTGCTCTCTCTAATGATGCCCTTGTTCTTTGCCCAAAACCCTTCTTTTATGGTGATAAATGAGTTGGAAGTTCGAGACGCTTCTGTAAAATTTGCCATGATTTTGAAATATGAAATTTACAATTTTCAAAAGAGCAACACTTGAACTACATTTCCACCAATTTAAAGAGTAAGATAGTAAGAAATGCGTGAATGACAAGTAAATAAAGACGTTGGCATGGAATCAGCTGCGTGGCGCATGCAGTTACCGCTTGCACCGCTGTGTGACGCTTCGTAGTTATCAGTGAGTTTACCGTTTGTACTATAACTATATACTTGTCTGTCAAACGTAGGTGACCTAATGCCAACGTCTTTATTTGCTTGTCATTTACGCATTTCTTACTATCCGACTCTGAAAACTGGTAGAGATGTAGTTCAAGTGTTGCTCTTTTGAAAAGTGTTAATTTAATTTTTCAAAACCATGGCAAATTTTACAGAAGCGTCTCGAACTTTAAACTCATTTTTCACCATTATAAAGGGTTTTGGGCAAAAAAATAATGGCACCATTAGAGAGAGCAGATCAAAATCTATCGATGTACTTTTTTTAATTATTTTTTTAGCTTTTCCCCAGCCAGTACGAGCGAGTTGAACACAGAGTGCTCGGACGAAAAATGCGCCGCGCGCGCGAGGTTGCCCGTTCTCGCTGGACGCACCCATATATTACATACTAGTAGGGCCTCGCCCCTCTGTTTGCTGTGCACGCACACCTTACGAAATATGAATGATATCTGAGGTTAATAATATGATCAATTTCTGCAGATTTCGACGTATTTCGTTAGTCAAGACAAGATCTGTTGGAAGCAGAAAATTCAATGAAATTGGCAACGCTGATACACTTAGTAAAGTTATTATGACGTTCTGCCGACAGGTTCCTCAGCCTCTTCAGCTTCAATTACCGGAAAGAACACACCATAACGTATACAACCCATACCGATACACATAGTACAACATAAATTAGAATTAAAAAAAAAAGAAAAACCTAAATGGCGACAGAAATTGTCTAGAGACGCAACAACAAATTTTTATAAATATATAAAATTTAAATATACCTCTAACTCGTTGCAGAGTGAATTTTCAACTTAAAATAATTGTCATATGCAAAGGTTTATACGTATTTACGTACCAAGATTTAACTAGATCGATACAAATAGAAGAGCAGATCGTTTGATGAGCCAAGACTCACTATCGCGTAGCATATCATGATCCAATGTACATTATTTAATAAGATTTCTAGTATTTTCCTTTTTATTACTTGTATTAAAAGACATTTGTTTATAAATAATTTCAAAAACAAGTCTTTTATTACAGACACATTCCATGTCTTTTATTTTATCACTTTAAAGTCAAATTCGTGGTGATACGTGTTTCTATGTATAAAAATGACGATTTTTTCATTAGTAATGTGTATGTGTTCCATTCGAGCCATAAAACCCGTTTAGTCTTGCCCTAGTGTTTATTTTTGCAAACTTTGCAATATAAATTATCTACTACCTCTGTTTGATGCAATCTATCAGTTTAATTTTTATTAGAGAATTCATATTGCTACCTATACTAGTTAATCATGAGATGGTTTAAATATAATGTTCTTCAAATATTTGGGAACAATGATTAGGAAAATTAGTATGAAAAAGTAAAGAAATTGGAACGTTTGATGCATTAGTATTCTCGTAGGTTTTTCTGAAAGAATATATAGTTTATATTTTAAATGATATTTGTAAGTCTAACTTTGAGATATTTTATAATAAAACTAATATGATATGAGTTACTTTAAAATTTGTTTGGAGTTGTTTAAGGTTATTGTTTTACAGCCATTTATCTGACAAAATAATTACTCGGTCATCGAATCGAAAATTATGCATAGCTTTGCAACACGAATCAGTGACAATGCTTTTCCCATCATTAATAAGAGAATGAGCTCAAAAATTATTTTGATTTTTTTCTTCTTTTTCATGTTTTGAAAATGATGCATACATTAAGAGGACGTGGGAGCAAACTGCTCAACTGGGTGCAGTGCTATCAATTTAAAGTAGCAGAACACCTAACCTTTGAGACAAAATATTATAGCAAGAAAACCCTAACAACCCGGTTCGTTTTCATTCCAGTAGATGGCACTATGTACTTTCTTGTAAGACGGGCTCTTTAAACTTGTATATGTGAACTCAATCGGCATGTATTTCTTGTTTAAAATATAAACACGTCAACCTTACGCATCAGTAATTATATTTAATCTTGAGTTTGTCGTCAGCTTAAAAAAACATAATAAATTTTAAATTATTATATAAACCCTTCTCTGAATGCATTATATTGACACTCCCTTTGATTATTACAAGCAGAATTTTTATGTACACCTGTATTTATGTGTTAAAATGATACGCTTGCTCATTCAGTTTAAGCATTCTGTGTAATTCGTTTGTGCATGGTCTTACAGGTGACTGGACTTGTAGTTCTTATTGGAAAATTGAAGAACTTTAATTTTTTACATCATGCACTAGGTACAAATCTTTAGTTAATGCCAGCTACATAAGACAGTGGATTTCATGTCTTTTCAGAAATATTATTCTTCAGTTCCTTCAGATCAACTGTCAAGAATCTTTTATTGTCCCACATCGTTTAACTTTGTAGACACCTATATTCATGTGATCAAATGATACACTCGCTCATTTAATTAAAGCATTCTGTGTACTTCATTTGCACATGGTCTTACAGGTGCATAGTATGGTCATTATCAGTTTCTAGTTAGATCACTGGGGGGTTAGTACAATTTTATCACTCCAGTATACACAAATAACTTCTTATGTTTGAATTTCAACACTAAACTTGATAAGCAATCAGCCTATTCAACAATCAAAAAGTGCATTAAGTCGTTTAAAATAATAAATCTAATGTAATTTCACAGCTAACACTCTGATCACCAAATTTGAAAAAAAGCTTTATTTCAGGTTTCAATGGAAAAATCTTGTATTTACAGCTTGAACAGAAAAAATGAACGAATTGCAGATTGATGACCATATAAAAATTTTACTTATTAGAACTCTATATGTCTACACTCAAAAATTTAATTTTTTTGACGATTAAAGGATTCTTCAAAGTCATCATTGTGTGGAAAAACTGCAACCAAAACAAATTTTCACTCTTAACATTGTTGTCTAAAAAGTTTAAATAAAATGTTTGACCAGATTATGTTAAGAACTTTTAATGATCGAGGAAGACAAGTGATCAAACTTAAATTAGGTTTAACTTTTTTAATTATTTTTTAAAAACATCAAAAGAATAAATTTTATAAGACTTAAAATTATCAAGAAAAAAATTGAATCTTGGCACTGAACACACAACTAAAGTTTTAACTTTTTAAAATCCCTACGATACGAATTTTCTTCCATTCTAAGATGTGAAAAAGCTTTTTTTCCAAAAATCTAGCGATCAAAGTGTGGGCTATTAAATCAGATAAGATTTACTTTTAACGATGATTATACTTTTTAATAGTTGAATAGTCATTGTGCTCATTGAGTTCAGTACAATTACACCTGAGCTCGACAGAGGTGTAGTAACTTCTGGGAGCATAGATGAAGTCGAAGCGAAATCTGAGCTATTTGCTCGTCCACATAGTTTTGGCTCTCAATACCAGATTTGCTGGAGACAAGCAAAGGCACAAAAGTTTCTTTCAAAGTTGAGCTACCATACCCTTTATTGCAAGATAAGTACTCGTATCCATCATTCCACTATAGCTTGTTATTAAATGCAATGTTAACTTTGCTTGTAAAATTGGTCAAATTAAAAAACATGTTTTAAATAACTATGTACATTATAAAAGATTGAAACAACGTTATTTTAATTATAAATGTTAATTATAAAATACTTACAAATTAATTACTGATTTTTTTATATAGAGCTCCAAACCAAAAATAAATTTCAGCTAAAATGCAGTCAACAAAATAGATACGTTGACCACTGTGATTGACAACTTCCAAACCTGAAGAACCTTTGATGACATCAGAGGGTGGATGTGTTATGATACTTCCTTAATCAGAGCTAGGATGAGCGAAAATCACACTTCGATGTGCTGGTTATAGAATTCTTCACCACTTCATGCTTTCACTTTTACTTGCTAAAGAATAGTTGCACCATGATTTAATAAGTTTAAATCATGCTACTAAATTTTAACTAAAAATATACTGTAAGCTATCTTACTGTTAAGCTTCATTTTCTAGCTTCAAATTTTTCATCCTTCAGAAACCTTTAATCATTAGGAAAAAAAGTTGAAACCTAGCGCTGACTTACAGCTGTAAACGTTTGGTTTAAAACCCAATCATACGTAATGAGGAATTTCCAACTGATGAATTTTTGATCTCCAAGATGTACACAAAAGTTTCTTTTGCTTAAAAATACAATAAAGATCTTTTTTAATGCATTCAGGGATTCATCTATCAAAATATAAATAGCTGTGAAAAGTAAACTTCATGTGATCCAAAACTCAACAGTTTGATTATAAGTTTAAAAAAAAAAATCTTAACAGATTTCAGAGTGGAGAGAATTTGTTTCTTAATCTTGTTTACATATTGAAAATTATTGGTTGGAGATTTTTCACAATAGACATTTTCCAAAAATCTATAACTCTAGATGTCTGTGATCAGTGACAGGATCGAACTTTTATCTTATGATTAAAATATTTTGCAAATTTGTTTTTTATAATTGAATTTGCACCTTCAGAAATTTTACACTTTTATTGTTTTCCTCTGAGAAGCTAAGAGAAAAAGTTATGCTCGGTCTTAGTTTTAGCATTTATCCTTCGACCGATGGCAGTCTGTAACTTAACAAAATTAGTTTTAACTTTTTTCAAAGCATTTTAGGGAAAAACATAACGAGTAAAAAGTTTTCCAAATTGTAATTTTTCTCCAAAATAGTACTTTTTTAAAAGCCTTTACATACAAAAAAAAGTTGAATCGTGGCGCTGACCACTTTTAATAACCACAGCTGTCAGTCAGTCAGCGCCAAGATTTCATTTTTTTTTCTTGTATGTAAAGGCTTTTAGAAAAGTACTATTTTGGAGCAAAATTACAACCTAAACAACATTTTACTCTCTATATTGTTTCCTAAAAAGCTCTAAAAAAAAGTTAGAACACATTTTGTGAAGAACGAACTGCCATCAGTCGAAGGACAGATGATGAATCTGAAATTAAGTACAACTTTTTTTCTTAGCATCTTTAAGGAATATAATATAATAGTAATGTTTCTGAAGATGCAAATTCAAAAATGGAAAATGTATTTGCAAAATGTTATGATCAGGAAAATAAAATTTAAATCCTGGTACTGACCACTGACATCTAGAAATGTAAATTCTTTGTTGAAAATCTAAAACTTGTAATTGTTAATATACATACTTTTGACACGAATTTTGCTTACTGATAAATATAATAAAGATCTGAAACAAGAAAATTTAGAAAATAAAAATTAATAAGTAGTTGTAAAAACTTGCTGGGTTGTTGATGTACATCAAGATAGTCTCTTATTTACAACTTCATTGGCATGCTTTAGGTACTCGTACCGCATCTTTCCAGATATGATAAGTTTGACCAAGTCATCTAGAGGATCTTCACTGACATTTGAGGCTGCATGTGTTGTAGTACCTTCATTGATTGATGGTATAAATTTTTCTGGCTACAAGACAGTGACATAAAAAATGGTTGTATTAGTTTGTGCCAAGTGATTAAAAAAAAAAATACAGTACCTGTCTATCAAGCCCTACTTGCAGTTAAAAATGTCTGCAGCAATTCCAATACAATTATGAACAGGCGATGCCATTAATTCAGCTGATGGCTTTACACTGACTTGAAATCCTGATGGAAAGAAAATTGCATTCATATATTGTCAATGAGAAAAATTATACAACGTTGAAAACAGTTTATAAGTTTGAAAAAGTAAAAATTTGAATTATAGAATTATGTTTTAAATAAAAAAAAAAAATATAAAGTGAAATAAGATTATTCTAAATAAATATAAAATAGTTTAAAGTCAAATGTTAGGTTGTTGCTGAACAGCTCTATAGAAAAATTTCGATTTATGGGTATATTAGCAAAAATCAGGTACCCGTACTACATGTTTTTAGTCAAAAGAGGAAAAACAAAGTTTACCTGAACCTTATAATTCAGCTAGTTTCTGAATCTTCAGAACCTTTGATGACACTATTGGCTTCATATTAGGTTCAGCACCGAAGTAAGCGGCTGGATACATTGATGCAGAGCAGGTGGCAGGTGCTCGTACTGCATCACTTCAGTTGAAATACTATGACAGAGACTGGATGTGTAATTATAACTTCATTGACCCGAGGAGCCATTTGAGCCATGATGACACCAATACACTTTAATTAGTCGATGGCAACAAAAACAATTGAGTTTTGTCAACTCCAAACTTGGAGAACCTTTTATGATATGATAGGTTGGATCTATTATTATGCATTTCTCAATCAGAAATATGATGTGGAAATCACTCTTCGATAGGTATATCATATACTTAACTGCTCCAGGTTTTGGGGTTTTTTTGGTACAAAATGTTGGCATGATAATTTCTATTATTAAAATTTTACTAGTAGATTTTAAACTAAATAAATTACATTTCTGTCAAGTTTTATTTCCCAGCTTTCAATGTCTACAACAGCCAGTGCAATTGCATTGGGACGTTGATTGGAGTTTAAAATATTCTCAATTTTATCAACCATGTGATACTTATATGAGTTAACTTAGAAGATTCAACCATTCTATTTCTGTTCCTTACACTGTTAGTCCAGTCTATACAACAAAATAAACATTAAATCAGATAGAAAATTGCATAAAATGGGCTTCAAAAATTATAGATGGCAGCTTATCTCTGCGTATGCTAAACTAAGCCGTTAGGTTAGCTATCACTGATTATCCAGCTCAACTAACGCTGCACTTCAGGTTTGAATAATAGTAATTATCGAGTCACTCCTGCAATACTTACATATAAAACTCACTGATATTTTAACACTTTTTCTATAAAGATATGCATTACTGATATTTGATAGCAGTAGCTTACCACAATACCATTTTTATTACTACTTGTACAGTAGACAGATAAGACTTATGTCACTGCTTCTACGGGCACTTCCACCGGTAACTATACTGATGATAATAAATACGATGCGACGACCACACTGATAAAAAATGTTAAATATTTTATTATAAATAAATGAACGTATACTGCATCTATATATCACGGCATATATGACTGCTGCAGACAACTGCATGATGGATGTAACATGCTGTTGTCTGTTAAAATATATAAATGGAACTACACCTTGCCTTACCGACAAATCTGATATCTATAGATTGACGGAAAATATGATTATTTTGTATAATCTGTTGCAAACTTTTAAAAAGATCTACTGAGTAAAATTGAACGAAAATGCATAAAACATGATATAAAGATGTCACCTTGAGGCGCTTAAATCATTTTTTGTCCACGTCTTATACTTTTTTTACAAGCGATACAGAAATTTAAGCTCACGGTTGCCTTGCCACAAAAAATGTTGCATAGCATAAAAAATTGTTTATTTTTAAGTATTTCTTGGGATTAAAAGAGTTCAGCGCCCTTCGTTTATCAATTTCAAGACGATTCCTAAAGCTTCATGCAATTTGATTAAGTAGGAAATAAGAACAGTTGGAAACGGAGAAGTAGCTTTTTTGAGATAGATGCGCGGAATAAACGCATTGTTGAGCGATAAAAACGTATACAGTGAGATAAGAAAAAATCAACTCAATGAGTTATGAAAAAACGTAATAAATATTTTATAAAATCTCAATGACAATAATCTCTTTAAGCATAAATATCACAATATAAAACTTACACGGACTAATACTTGAATTGGTTAAATGCTATGGATTTCCTGAATTTCACAGACCTACGTTATCTTTTGGACCTAATATCTCTATAGTAGATATGTAGGATACACAAATGTAGTAAGCCTTAGATTGTTTTAATCATATATTATCTTTTTTTTTTGCAAACAATGGCCAATATTTCGGTATCATCAGATAACCTCCTCAGGACATTGGAAATTTTGATCATTGTATACTGACATTAAAACATTGCACCATTGATAATAAAAACAACAAAATAAATGAATAACACAATAAAAAAAAAAGTACCTGGATTCCTCAAATTGCCACACACATTTACAGTCACGCAAAATTAATTACTCCACCAGCGTACAAAGGTGGGTAGTATAAGCATGGACAAACTGTTACCCCGACCCAACATTACGACGCTAAATAATAGACAGACTAAGCCCCTAGCAACAATGAACTTCTGACTGCTGTCCACGATAATCTGTACAATTGATGTACAGGCAAACTGTGCAGACAGCATGGCAAGATTTATAAGCCAGTATATACAGAGCGTAGGTTTCGCTTGGCGCTTAATGAATATTAAGGCCATGGCATGGTATTGGCCAACATACAATTAGGGAAGAGAAAATAAAAGAATCAATAGTATAAAAGGTGGAGATGATCGATAGGGAATAATCATATAGTCACCATGGTTAGTATTGTAGTGGTTTAAGTCCCAACCACAAGACATCAACAGGGTCGGCACCACACACATATCATGCAGGACACACACGGACTGTACGCGTACCCGATGCATACTCTATCTAAACACACTAAAGACGCACATGCAGAGCCTGCGGGCGCCCCAGAAATCACATGCATGACACTAACACTGGTTATCGTCCTACGATTGCTGGTACAAATCGACAGCAACCAGAATGTCTAAGAGCCAATGACACATGGATAGTAAGTACGTGGCATTTCTTTGGCCAAGGCAACATGACAACCCTAGTTAAAATGGATAACGTCACCAAAATAATGCTACTAATAACATGATTTCCGAATATTACATGGCCACTCACACGATTTTCTGCACGAGATCATCGAAACATGCGATCAATTACGTGAGCTCTTGGTATGGGAACGGATAAAAATTTTACTTAGGGAAGATTATGGTGTGCGTTCGACTAAATACACAAGGAAATGTGCTGTAAAGCTATTCAAGTATTATTTTAAATCATTTCCAACACCTTTGAAGAAATTTCAATATGTGGTGGATAAATTATTAAGATCTGCCTTTTATAGATATTATTAGTATATCATGAAATATGTAACAGTTTTACAAATTCTCCAAAAAATTTTTCAGTTTATATGTCAAGGATATGCATGTATCTCGGGTTGCAGGAGTCGAACAAGTGACCCGTCTTGGCACAATGCTGAGAAAACACAGACAACTTAGGCTTGGGATTCGACATCCTCTTGTGTTCACAACATATGATTTGCACTAAGTGCGAAGTTTTCCCCACGTAGCACGCATTACCAGACGGACAAGGAATTCGGTAGATAGCACACCTTATAATGAATCTATCTATGCAATCTTTACCGAGGCAAATCACGGAAGTCAGTTTATTACATGATGTAGAACCCTTCAGAATTTATTATTCGTAAGAATATTCGATAATCCGAAAAATATGCATTTATGAAAGGGAACGACGATGATTTGTTTAGGGACTTGTGACTATATAGTAGGTTCACGTTTTGAGTTAGGCTTTCTGCGTAGATAACGTAACCATATTTTTATAGCCTTTTTATAAAGGTCATCGAGTAGCTATTTGAAGCAAGAAGAGATGATGTATATGTAAGATTCTGCACCCAAACTGAGCCGTCATACAGATAAAAATACTTGTCAGTTAAGATAAAAATAATTGATTTTCTTACATGGATTGAGTGATGAGAAATAAAGGTGATAATGCGACCTAAACAAAAAGGTTTTCTGTACCAATCAAGGACCCAACGTGCATCAACTCTCCTTATGACCATATTGTCCAGAAACGGAAGCTTATTGTCTTTTTCTTCCTCGCAAGTGAACCAGAGACTAGAATCAAAGCCATTGAGTTTATCTAGGACAATTTGGATGTCTTTAGAGCGTACTACCGCAAAGACATTATTTACATAACATTTTTATATAAGAACAGAATATTTTGAAGTGTTCAGCACACTATTCTTCAGTTGCTCCGAGACCAATTCAGCGAGGAACTGACACGAGCAGCTGTACACGGGAGATCTGTAGGCTGCTTGTAATGTGTCGAGTGTAATGAAAATTTATTGAATTCAATATGTATATAATACCGTTTAATAACTCAGTTAATGACGTGTTTAATGGGTTTAATATCAATGGTTATTTTTTACGTATGCCATCAAGAATCTCTGTAAACGACAAATGAGTGTAAGCTGAGACTACATCTAAGCATACAAGAACATAAGTCACAGGGACTGTAAGGCTCTGGCGTGGCCCTCTAAGTTCGTAAGAGTTTTAATGGATTACTGGAATATAGGGACATATTCCTTCAACAGAGGACAAAGTTTTGTCTAGGTGGTAGGAGTGTTGACATTAGAATCAATTCATCAAGCTGTATTGTCGGATTTTTATACCTTTATCAATCTATGAGCACAAGAAATTGGGCTACTGTCAATAGTAGAATTCAGCCTGATACAAAGCTTGTAAGCATCGGAAAAACCCCTCCTCTTCCATATGCCTATCAACTTATTGGCAGACTTCTTAAGCTTATTAGAGGGATCGCGGTATATTATCTTATGGTGGTATGAGTTATTCAAAATGTTCGAAACCTTATTAACATAGTCGCTTGTAATAACAGTAGCTCTAGCTTTATCCGCTTTAGTTACAAACACATCGCTATTTCGCTCAAAGGACTGATCAGTGAATAGTGAGGCGGCATCAATATATTCATCGTAATATGGCAATTTCGGACTGATTTTGATTCTATAATATAAATAGCCAGAAGTTAAAATTATAATAGATTTTGCTATAGATATATCGATTTCATAAAACAATATTAATCTAATAAGTCTCATTTTTTACAGTTTCAGCATGGTTTTTAGTTTTAAAATTTAGAAATTTATAATGTTTGTGTTTTGAAATCGTTGTCTAGAATTATAAGCAAAGTTTTTTTCCGTTGTATGTGTATATTACTGCCTCAGAAGTTAACGATTTTTTTATATTTGGACATATCTGCACTGTTTGCCTGTAAATTGATTGATCTGTTTATTGTTGACAGCAGTTAGAAATTCGTTGTTGCCAGATGCTTAGTTCTTCTATTAGTCGATGTCGTAATGTTGGATCAGGGAAAAAATTTGTGCATGCTGATACTGCCCACCGTTGTTCGTTGATGTAGTAATCACTTCGGCATGACTGTTAAGGTGGTTATTTGATGACTCCCGAGTCAAATTCACGACTATCAAATGAATTTTTATAAAAACTGCTTAAATTCAAACAATCATTAGTTAATATTGTTCATTGAATAAATTACAGTACTCACACAAAATTTAAGATAATAATGTTTAATAGAAAATTTTCTTGTGATGGTTTTGTGAAATTATGTTTAATCTAAAAATATCAGCAGTCGATGCTTTTAACGTAGGCAATGACAATGTGTGCTACGTTTCTATCAATATCTTTGGATTTAGTCCGTGTACCTATACATTTCGAGATGTCAGTTGGTTCAGAATTGCATAAGCTTGCTTGCGTTAGTTTTTCATTACGTTTTGTTCAGTAAAAGTAAACTAAATTTTGTAAAGAACGTCAAAAATATAATGCCCTCCATAAGAGCTCATATGATACTCAAAATTTTTACCAAGCTTTTTTTCGCGTTTCCGTTCCTAAACTTTATTTAAAATTTTTAGGGGGAGTAAAGTGTAACTTAATTAGCAATCCCTTAAAGTTTTGTTCAATTGTGATCAAAATCATTTCAT
Source organism: Copidosoma aretas (assembly GCA_030522625.1). Classification (NCBI taxonomy): domain Eukaryota; kingdom Metazoa; phylum Arthropoda; class Insecta; order Hymenoptera; family Encyrtidae; genus Copidosoma; species Copidosoma aretas. The sequence continues at coordinate 22,734 of JAPYYV010001783.1, forward strand.
AAAAGAACCACCTTAATGTTTGTGGCAATTTAGGGGATCCAGGTATTTTATGTTTGTATTTTGTGCTGTTTTGTTCATTTTTTTGTTTTTATTAATAAAAATGTAAATTTTTCAATGTTGGTGTATAATAATGAATATTTTCAGTGTACTGATGAGATCATCTTATGATGACGAAACATTAGCCATAAAAAAAAAATAATAATTTAGGCCCAAGACAATACAAGTTTTACTTTATTTGTGTTTTCTACATGACTAATGTATACCCATGAGCAAGTGTGGAGAAAACAGAGTTACTTTTATAGTCTACAGTAAATAGTTATTCTTACTGTTTTGATATAATGATTTAATAATTTATGACCAATTTAAATATAGATGTTGTCTCTAAAGCACATTTTACCGTCAGGTATTATATAATTTAAATATTTAACATCACTGTGGTGTATAAAAGTATTACAAGTGGGAAGTATGTATAAATGTATAAGATAGGTAAGATTATGGTGCTGATAAGAAAGCTAGTAACAAACGCAGAATGGGGAAATAAAAGATAGAGAGAGAGAGCGGTTGTACTGTAAGTCAGAAAGCCTTGGAACTTGGCCCAGAGCAATTGTACACGAGCACAAGTATTTGAATATTAAGAGCAAGTTATAATCATACAACTGTATGTGTCTTAATGTCTTTCCATATTCAAATCCCATTTACCCATGAAGGGTCGATACCTCGCAAGTGGCATCGAGGATGTGCACAAGTTTTTATTAATACGCAGCGTGGATAAAGTGAGAACCGGTAAAGGTGACTAAATGGGGGAATTGGATTCAGAGAAGAGCTCGGTCGAAGAAGACAAGGAAGCAGAGGAGACTCAGTTTAGCAAGTTATCATTGAGTGAGTTGCAGCAGTTGAAAAAAGATATTGTTCAAGAACTACGTTCACGGGGTGTAGAAGTAAATAAAAACGATTTGAGAGACGCCCTGCGGGCACAGCTGATAGCACTGGTACGTGCAGAAAATACTGAAGAAGCAAACGACACAACAAAAGAAGTCAAGAAAGCGAAACGTCACAAGCAATAGATGACATAGCGGACGACGCAAAAACATTCTTTTGATTGGAAGCGGATGACTGAAAATCTTTTACAGAAAAATTAGAACTTTAGTTGCTCGTTAAAAATGTTACGACTTTAGAGTTGAAAAGGGCACATTTGTTTACATTTTGCGATGAAGTAACTTACAAGTTTGCCAAGAATTTATGTGCACCAGGAAAATCGACTGATAAGACATACACCGAGTTAATAAAGCTGCTAACGGATCATTTGAAGCCAAAGCCATCGGAAGTGATGGAGCGTTGTACTTTCAACAGAGCGAAACAGGAACAAAACGAGTCAGTCGCATACTTTGCCACACGTCTGAGAAAGCTAGCTCTGCAGTGCAATTACACGGATTTGAGTAATACGCTTTGAGATCAGTTTGCGTGTGGGATACTAGACGATTAAATATGAATTGATTTGTGTAAGTGTACCGAACTTACTTTTGATAAAGCCTTGGCTGAGGCTACGGCTAGGGAAAGTGCCATGAAAAATGCGGCAGGAGCAATAAGACTGTTAACTGCTCAAGATTACAAGCAAGATAATTTTGCTATTGGTTCGCAGAATTTTGAAAAGCGACGGCAACAGTACAATCATGGAAGAGATTTTAAACCACAGCAAGCAAGACACGAAAAGGCTTTAACTTGTTACTGTTGCGGCAACACCGGGCATATAGCAAAAAGATGCAGATCCCGAAGCTTGACGTGCAACTATTATAAAATTAAAGATCATTTGGAGCGAGCTTGTTTCAAGAAAAAGAAGGTAGCGAACAAGTTTCTTCAAGGTGAGAGCAGCGAGCAGAACAGCGGAGACGACGAGTACGTGTATAGAACAGGAGAACGGAAAAACAGCCATTATCATGATTTTTTTTCAATTAGGTCAGTGCATGATAATAATAATTGTAATTTATCGCTTAATAATACAATGGCCGATCTGATATTTATTAAAGTTTGTATCAATGGCAAAATGATTGATATGGAAATTGATACAGGAACTTACTACTTACAATTAGTGATATCTGAGAGTTTTGTAAACAATAATCTTAGTAATGTTAATATTACCGAATCAACAACAAAATGACTGAGTTATGAGAATAAAACGATGGAACCGGTGGGTCAATTAAAAGACCTTAATGTAATGATTAGCAGTAAATTAAAAAAATTGTATTGCTTTGTTTTGAAAGGAAATAAGGTTCCAACGATAGGTCAGCAATGTATATCAGAATTCGGGCTTTGGCCATTGAAATTAGAAGCTAACTCAGACATCGCTGTGAATACGCAAAAAGTAGTGAACAAATTTAATTCAGAAAATGCGAAGGAAATGATTTTTGGAGAATTTAAAGAATTGTTCAGTAATACTCCAGGGTTATACAATAAACGTGAGATAAAATTACAGGTAGACCAAAATGTAAAACCGGTTGCACTTGGGGCGCACAGTGGGCATTTTTGTTTTTTTTTGTTCAAAATCAAATTCCCCAAGAACGAATCAAGAAAAAACAATGATTCTTTTTGGAGCGTACAGGTAAGAT